>JAVQJG010111721.1:0-10943 GCA_036024015.1 Craterocephalus amniculus | reverse complement strand
CCTAACATTATCCCCACAAAGCTGTCAGTGTACAGCCCACACAGGTAGCAGATAAAGCCAAAGCCCCAGAACAGCTCCATGGCAGCCAGGTGGTAGGTGAAGAGGTCCGAGTGGCTCGCCGTGGCAAAGGAGCGCTGTGGCCGCCATCGTTGGTAGCCCATGTGGAGGATGAAGGTGGATAGAGGAAGGATGAGGATGGTTTTCACTGTGATGAGGCCAATAAAGATGGATGTTCTAGCTTTTGAGGCTGAGCAGTGATAGACCAGAGGACCATCAGAGGAGTTAACAGACATGTTTGCTGGATGTATTGCAGATCTGAGGAGAAACAGGTACAATGGGAACAGAAAAGAAAGTCGAGAACTCTACGATAAAATTTAGTTCAGTTCATTTTATTTCTAAAGCTGCAGCTGAACCAAATGCTGTACAACAAGTTAAGAAAAACACCAAAATGAAAAAAACACAACATAGAATGTAAGATATTAATGAATTGTGAGAGAAATACTATGAAGAACTAGTTCTGGTGGCTTTGAAGAGATTCATGTGCACCCGAACCGTTGGATGGCTACGGAGCTTGAGGAATTGCCAGAACTGTAAATAGTGAGGATGTGACACTGCTGAGCTCGACTTGGAAAATCGAGGGTCAGGAGTGAGTATATAATGAAGTCCTCCTTTATGCCTCAAACACAAATGAGGAGGAAGAGTGTGGGGACTTAGAGGTAGGATTTTAATTCTGTGTGGATGAGGTTACCTTGGTGACAGTGTCCCGGGGGTTGAAGAAATCTGCTCGTTGTTCCTCAATGCTCCAGATATGTTGTTTTGTATCCTGCCTAGACTGGGAATGCCTCCGGGCAGTGTCGCTGGGGAGCTGAAGTACAATCTTTCCACCCTGAACCTTTTTCCTTTTTAAACTGATACCAGATGAAAATAAACATGTAATTGGATATTTTCATTCAACTCAATTGGATTGACATTTTTACTGTTGAACTAGTGTTAGAAAAATCTCTCATGCTGATGATTTTACCCAGAATCAAACTTACTTGCATCTGTAGTCCCCCAAAAATATCTGTCTGTAAACTGGGAATGCTATCCAGAGTTTGAACCTCACCTTTAAGGTGATTAACCGACCGTCGTTTGATTCGGATGTGCATCAGTCTGCTGGGAAGACTCTGCGGCTGATGTTCCCACCCAGATGGGATTGTCTGATTTGTATAATGTGAAACAAATAGACGATTAGGCAATGACTATCAATGGGAACCATCTCAGAGCCAATTGTGTTTTCTAAAAAAAGATTAATCAGTTCAAGCTCAACAACCACACATCAAAGAATTGAATCAGCCAAAACATTAAGATTTGTTTTATCCAAACATTTTTTTTAATGTTTCCATAACGGGAGACTATCCTTCATTTCAACCGCCCATTGTACCTGACAGAATTCAAATGAGCTGCACTGTGGGCACATGCTTAGTCAAACTGAGCACCATAATGCAAACAGAGTATCTATTAACCATCATCACCTCAAAGATAAAGCACACATTTGGATCCAAATATAAATTTGTAGTAACAAACATCTCTGTGTTGAGCACAAATTGAGACTAGAGGTTCAAAAGAATAGTTGTTGAGTCTAAAGATCTCATTATCAAAAATTTATTTGTATAGCCCTTTTCATGCATTATCATGCAATACAAAGTGCTATACAGTGTAAAATTATATATTAAAAATGTAAGAGTATAAATGATCAATAACACAAAAACTTTCTACTGTACATTTTTTAGTCATATACTCACACACACACACACACACACACACACACACACACGCACACACACACACACACACACACAAACGCGCAAACCCACAACACAAAAAGATGATGCCACTCTTCTTTTCATAGAATTAAAACCGGGCCTTCCACTTACTGTCTCCTTAACTAAAACGGTATGAGAACAAAGTTCGAGAAAGAGAACTAAAAGACAAGTTAAAAGATGATTGGCTTGACACCGCTGTGAGGAAACCATACCTTGGGGACCCATCCACACCAGGAGGTGCCCCACCAACGACCACAGAGGACATCGCCGCAGGAGCCGCCAAGATCGGTGCCGGCGAGGGTCCTGACCACAGCCACAGGACTGCTGTGCAGGGCCCGTCAGCCATCCCGTCCACGGCGACCCCCGCAGCGACAAGCGGCGCGGAGGATCCCCATGAGGGAACACCGGAGCATTAATGTCCAGAAACACATTTCAATGTGTGGTTAAGAAGAGTATGTATAGAGAGTGGTTCACCCCTCAAAACAATAAAGGTGCCTACACCTTTAAATAAATAGACAAATACATGCCTACACAGCATGTACTGTATTTGGAATGGTTCATCACCAAGTATGCAACAAAAAATTCAATATAAACTCAATCGATTATTATTATCGAATGTTGATGAATGAAATATTCCAGTTGAATTTTTTCCTCTCAAAATATAGCACAGATTCAACTGCTCTAGTCTTTGTCTTCATTCACGCTGGTTTGTTTCTGCTCAGCACTGCCCTCATGATTTTCAATGGTGTAACTCAGTTTTGTTGCATCATGCGATGGCTGGCTAAGTTTTGTGAAAACGGACCAAATTCTAAGTGTAACGGGCTCTGGAGACCGACCAAAATCCCCATCTATCTGCGTGTCCGTCTTCTGTGTGCCGCATGAATGGGTTCTAAAGGCCCATTTATGCTCGACACAGTTGACGGATACACAGACGCACGGACAGTTTCGTCCGTCTTCTGCGTCAATTATGCACATGATCGGTGCGTTTTCAGGCTCCTTGCGCATCCGTCCTTCGACACACAAGATGGAGTAATACCAATGGATAGCGCGGTGGCAGTGTTGACATAGTTCAGCAGAACCAAACCAGAGAAGAAGAAAAAGAGGAACGGGAAGAGGAAAACCGTAGAAGAAGAATGAAGACAGGAAAATAAACATTAGAAGTTGCACAAGCTTTAGAAATAAGGGTCTACAAGTGTTCAGGGCGTGTTGGTGGTTAGAAACAACTTTATAGCCGCGCATTAGTGCCGCCAACCGGTGTCTTACACTAATGTTGTGTCGCAAAGTTAACTATGAACTCAACACTTCCCCCTAGCGGAGGACAGTTGTAGCAACACAAAAAACACATGGCAGTATGTAGAGAACCAGGCATGAAAATGCTTGTCACGGATGTCCCCATTTTCTTCTGTCAGAGAGCAGAAATGAGCCTGAAGAGTCATGTCCAGCTAATGGAAATACTTGTGAGGCTACCTTTATTGTAGAATTAGTGCTTTTAAGGTTACATAACCACATGTAGGTGAAAGGGGATGATGCACTTGCAAAACAGAAGATGCGACCACATCCAAGATGACACAAGATTAGGGGTGTGACGACACACTCATCTCACGAGATGAGACGATACACGATATTGGATTCACGAGAAAGAGACGAGACAAGATTTTCACATAATTTTTTTTTGGGGAAAAAAAGAGTAAATATTACTTGGAAAAAAAACATACTTCTTAATTCAAATCAAAAACAATGCAGGTGCATCTAGAAATGTTTTATAACTTTAACTTACTTCCTGAGCATGTGTTTTACAGTTCAACTCTTTCTACAATTAAAATCAAAACAATTCCTTTTTTTAAAAGGCAAATGTGGATTTGCAAAGGCCCAAATGTGGGTCAACAGGTCTCAGTCGGTGCCGGGTGAGACGGAAACAGCGCAGTTTAGGCACTCATCAGCGCGCAGCTCCAGAATGCCTCTGAATTGGCAGACAAGCGCAGAGATGCCCGGCTCAGTTATTGATTGATAAAGACGTGCCTCTTTGTCTGATTTTTCACATGAATCTGAGCCTCTCTGATTGATCACATAAAGCCGTGCTCGCTCTGTGTTGCATCCGCCACTGTGTAATCAAACCGAGGGAAAATCCTGCAGACGCTCGTTAAGGCCATTGGACACGGTCTGCTCTTGACGCTTGTTAAAGGCATCTTGACACAGAAAATCCAGCTCCTGACATTTCATTGATCCAGAGTTCAATTTTGGGCGTTACGCGGATCTTTGACACCGTATTTCTTTGAATGCACCCTCAAGTATTTGTGTACACACTTGGTCTGTATACCCGCAAGACATTTTTTACTTAAACGAGAAATATTGCCACAATTTGATCTCGCGAGATTTTGTGGCACAAGATCACGTTACACCCGCAATAAAGATTATTGAATTTGTGAAGCCCGAGATTCACTTTCTCAAATATTCACTGTATCCTATAAAGTTCTTATTGATAATAAAACACTGACAAAACTGCAGAAATATTGTTCTGTGTGGTTTTATTTAACTCTTTGATAGAGTGGAAGCTATTTGAAAAGGTCTCTAGAGGCTACAGCCTGCCACTGGGTCAATGATTCATGTTTCAAAGACACATTTAAAAATAAAATCAGCTCTCTGGTGTGTACAGCTCGATTAATTTGTTTTGCATGATGCAAAGCCTTGTCTGTGACAGGTGAGAGTATATGAAACATAAATGCTGCAGATGGCTAACCGGCCATTTGACCTGAGAAGTGGGCAGACGGGGCTTCACAGGTGAAGAAAAAGGGAAAAAAAGTGTAAAGAAAGAGGAATTAAACTAAAAAGGTAGGTATAGTCCCTTAATAACTAGCAAATTGTCTATTATAGTTAATTTTGATAAATAGTAAAAATCTAATTTAACACATTTTTAAGACTTTACAGGTTAATTTGCAAAGTTTTAAATAACTGCCATGAATAATGGATTAGAGATACTGTGAGACTTTTGACGCTAAAGGGAGTTGCATTTTCAGAAGAGCCATTCAAAAGACTGACTCATTCTTATTTCTTTATTTTTTTTTTATTCCATCAGTGGTAACTCAATTTTGCAGAGAAAATAATCACTGGTAGCAGATATAACTAAGATAAAATCACATGGTTGCTTGAATTAGTCTTAAATGTTGGGTATAATTGATTTGGTCACTATTTCCATGGAAAGACGCTCCTTTGCCTCATCATGACAATGAAATCACTATTTTAGATTTTTCTATACCAAAAAAATCTAAATGGCTCAACAAAACCTGGCATTTCAAAACTTCTACAAAAAAGCTGGAACAAAACAGAAATGAGAGAAAAGTATGAATGAATAGAGTAAACATCTGTGCAAATCTTTGCTAATGGTTGGAGTAAAATTAAAATGCTCACAAGCCTCCTTTTTAATTATCCTAATTTCTTTTCTTCCCTCAGCTCTCCAGGCTGTCCAGTAAATATGTCACTTAACTCCTCTTCTGCCTCTGATTATATTCTGGGATACCCTTTTTCAATTTCAAAAGCCAGTATCATAATCTCCACTTTCACCAATGCACTGAGACTCCTCCTCCTCCTCCCTCTCTGCACCTTCATCCTCTATCTGGGCCAGCAGCAATGGCGGCAGCAGCGCTCCTTTAAAACAGCGAGTCACTCCGACATCTTCACCTACCACCTGGCTGCCATGGAGCTGAACTGGGTCTTTGGGTGTTTCTTCTACTTTGGTGGTTTATATACTAATCACTTGGTAATGCAGACAGTAGGAATGTTTTTTTGCTACATCACTCTTTTCGGAGAGATTTCCTTTCACGTGCTGACTTGTGTCGAGCGTTACCTGGCTGTGGTTCACCCCATCACCTACAGGGGGCTCAGAAACACTCGTTGGATCAGGATCAGAAACGTCTCCATCGGCTGTGTTTGGCTGCTCTGCGTTGGTGTGACAGGATTATATGCCTCTCTACCATTTAATCATTCAGCCATCGCATTGCTCTGCATTTTTACTTTTGCCATAATAACCCTGTCTTTCTGCAGCGTCTCTGTTCTCTGTGCTCTGATTGGTCTAGGACCAGGGGAAGGCGAGGGGGGGAAGGAAAGGATTGACCAATCGAAGAGGAGAGCTTTCCAAAGCGTCACAGCGATATCATGTGTGGTGTGGTTGTGGTTTGTTGGACAGTTTGTTGGTACTGCTGTCGACCGGTTGGATCTGGTGGGGTACGATGTTAAATGTCTGGTCGAGTCGTGTCTGGGTTGGTTGAACCTGCCGAGCTGTTTGGTGCAACCTCTGCTGTATCTGCAGAAGGCAGGAAAACTACCATGGTACAGTGGCAAGTAGACCTGGATCTATCCTGTGAACCAGGAATTTCATGCCTTTCATAGCCCCCCACTAAAAAATCCATTCAATCCAAACTACTCTATTTAGTAAATCTGGTTATTTATTTCTTATTTGTATCCAAAAAATGATAAATCGAAAACAGAAATAGGCTAAAATGAAAACATAATGCACCACCTCTTTGCAATTGGTTGACTAGTGCTGATAAAATTCCTTTGTACAAATGAATATGATTTAATACTATTATGAAGTACATTGACTACTTAATGCATTGTATATTCCATATTTAATCATGTTATTACAGTAAAATCAATAACCCTTGATATATGTTAAATCTATAATGGAAGACCGTACGTGGTGAATGTCATGGCATTACACAGCTTTTAAAACGCATTATTTTTGGACATTGCCTCAGTCCCTTTGCTTATCCATTCCATAATTTTATCCAAGTTCCAAAATGCAAAATCCACACTTTCCTTCAGATCCAGTTTTTTGAATTAATTTCCCTCTGCAAAGTGCGTGTATATTTAATGCTAGTTACTAATTCCTTGGAAATAGGGTGGAGTCTGTGCTTTAATATAATCTTTAATAGTTTTGACTTTTTTCCATCTTTTTCCATCTTTTTTGTGAAACGTTTGTGGTTCATTAATCCATGAACTTCAGTCTGCTCGATTTTTTAGGTATTTTTTGGATAAACTCGAGGAAAAAGAAATAATTTAAAACTGTATTAATTTTCTTTTTTAATGAGTCTATAAATCAGATTCAAATTATCTCCTTCTTACACATTTCTGTTAAGGGTACCTCCTTAGTTGTAACTTGTATTTTATTTCATGTGGTGTTTTATTGTTAATTTTGTCACAATATCAAAGCGTCAAATCACTTGTAAGTGTTGAGACAATAAAATATTATTTCAACATCTTGTAGGTGGATGAAACATTTTCATGCTGTTATATAGTTGGAAATGATCAGAAAGGAAACTCTGTTTCAATTTTTCATGTAAGAGATTTAGAACTTTTATTTTTAATTTGTGAACGCATCTTAAGTCTGTTGCATTCCCCCCTTTAAGGTGTGACATTAGATAACTTTTGCTAACCCATGAAGGGCTTCTGCAGAAGGCATGTAAATGAACTCTGCCTTAAAATAAAAAGATAAAAAAACACTTTTCCCCAGAAGTTTCATTTCCTTGTTTGAATCCAGTTCCACAAAATTTGCTAAAGGAACCAGTTTTATTTCAAGAAGAAACTTTTCTCTTTATATGCGTGGAAAATTCTGTGAAAGTGTTTTGAAGCCAAGTTAGAGGCAGTTCTGATGGGAATTAATAACGTGGGGAAAATTTTTGAGTTAGAAGCTCTGAATCCTCTTTAACTCCTCAAGTCAGGTGCAAACCGGCATCATAAGCCTGTGGTCATGTGACCATGAACAGCCATACAATAAGCCATAAAAATACTTTTAACTGGATTTTGAATTCTAAACACCATAGAACAATAAATCCCAAAGGCTACTCTCACAAAACTTACAAAAAGGATGAAAAGAAGTTGGAAAAAGCTGGAGAATGAAAACGTAATACATGAAAGAACCAGAGGAAAAGAATCTATTCTTTTAATAAACCTGGATTTTCACCACGGTTCTGCATTAATTCCCAGTAAAACAAGACACAGGTGCAGAAGTTTATTGAACCATGTGCAAACATTGATTTGAATAACAAATGAGATTTGTAAAGAAATATTTTATACAGAGGATTCAAAATGAACTTTATTCCTAACAACTCAAGTACATAGTACTAATCCTGGTGTTCACATCTTTTAGGTTTTAGGTTTAAGGGTGGTGTGGTAGGAAGGAAGATATCCAGTTTTCATAGTTGTACACAGTAGTTCAATAACCATACCTGAATTTTTGTTTTCATAATCAGTCTGCAGATCCCCACCCCATTATTTTCTTTTCTCTTCTCTTTCCCCCAATACATAGGAGTCACACTACCTGACCGGGCGAATTCCTCCCTTCTAAGACTAGTCATCCAAATAATCTACAAATTACAATAACCTGTATATCTGGCAGGCCCGTGCCTAATCTCATATTGGTGGTCCACACTAACAATAACCCTAACCTGGACATCCGGATCCACTCATTTCCCCCTGCCCTACTCGCGGCAGATTAGGGCTATCGTGAATGTTTAAAACGGTTTTCTACTAACTCAGGCTTTTCTGTATAAAAGAAGGATCAAATAACCTAACAAAGTTCACATCCTTCATCTTCACCATCATCTATATTTGGAGTTTAGGGATTTGATGTCTGGCTTGACTGAACTTCTTCTGAGGTTTATTCCTATAACATTCATTTACATTTAAAGCAGCTGCAAGGCAGTTTTCCTGCTCTGTGCAGGAACAACAGAGGTGAGACCAAAGAGCTGGGCAGGTTAAACCAACCAACGCATGCTGTTATCACACAGCTGGCTGCTTCACTCAGTATGGAAGGTGTGTCCACAGCAGTCGCAGCAAGCTGACTGATAAACCACACCCACTGCGTAGCCGATATGGCTGTGATTGTGTAGAAAGCTCTCCGCTTCGATTGGTCCCGTTGTTTTTCCCCACCTCCACCTCCTTCCCCTGGACCCGGACGAATCAGAACACAAAGCACAGACAAGCTGCAGAAGGAAATGGCTATGATGGTTAAAGCCAAAAACAGAAACACAGAAATCCTTACACTGTCTCCAGATGGATCTACAAATCCGACTGCCAGTCCGCAGCTCAGGCACCAAACACATCCGATGCTGACGTTCCTGATCCGGACCCCGCGGGTGCCTCTCAGCCCCCTGTAGGTGACGGGGTGAACAACAGCCAGGTAGCGCTCTATGCAGGTCAGGAGGTGGGAAAACAGTTCTGCATAGAAAGTCAAGGCAAATGAACAGAATCCCATCATTATCACCGGGAAGCTACTGCAGTACAGGCCACACAGGAAGCAGACCATCGCGACACCCCAGAACAGCTCCATGGCAGCCAGGTGGTAGGCGAAGAGGTCCGAGTGGCTCGCCGTGTTAAAGGAGCGCTGCTGCCGCCATCGTTGGTAGCCCATGTGGAGGATGAAGGTGGAGAGAGGGAGGATGAGGATGGCTTTCACTGTGGCAATGCTAATCATGATGATTGGTCTGTGTTTTGATTCAGAGCAGTAATAAACCAGAGATTGATTAGAGTTGGATGAAGAATTGACCAACATGTTGTCTGTATATCCTAAAGCCCTGAAAAGAAGAATAATGAGACAGGTGAGGAGACAGGAAACTGAGATGATGAGACAGGAATAGTTTAATAAAAAAAGTCAACGGTCCACTTTATTCAGGAATAAAGAGAGAGAGGGAGAGAGAGAGTAGAATATATGACAAGATATGGCATAAGAAATGACAGATATCACTGAAATAATATGACAACTTATAAAAGTAATAATTAATAAAAAATCACAAAATTATTAGTTTTAATATTTTTTCAACTAAATGAAATGAAACAACAATGTCTTATTTTACTAAATCATTATTGAGCAATTGTATAGCCATTATTACTTTTCTTTGTCTCCAGTTATCTGAATTACTACTTTTGATGGAAGAGGATGAATCATTTCACAGACAACCGTACACTACTGATTTTCATGTCTTATAAATAAAATCTTGTAACCAAAACTTACCTTATTAGTTTGTTTTAATATGATTTTCTTTAAAGTGTCCTCTACAGCCTCACCGACTGCTGTTCATTCTGTCGTGTGATCCAGATGCTCTTATATCTCAGTCAACACTGACTGCTTTGCATCTTATAAAACAAGTGTAAGATATTAGGCCCCATCAACCAATTCAATTTTTCCATTTCTCAGATGGATTAATTAAGTTTAACAAACACCATTTGTTCATTTTTCCATACCAGAGAACATTGTTCATTTCCATAGTTCATCATTCGTGACAGATTTCAAATGAACTGCAACTGTGGACACGCTTACTCAAATGAAACGCCTTGATACAGAGCGTGTGTACATGGAGTAATTTGGAGATATTCAAAATCTTCAAAATCTCGGAATTTATGAATTTAGATGTCATCTTAATGAGAATGGTGTAGCATTGATGCTTCAAATAAATATAATTTCTCAGCAGGGCACCACTTTTAGCTTGAGAATATAAAATTTGGGCTTATGAGACAATACGAAGGGCGCATGTTTCATGTTTTCAGAAAATTTCAAATGCAACCACTTAGCAAACTAAAATGTATACGGTATGTATCCACATACACACAGGAATTATGTCATTTGGAAGTTAAAATTTGGAAGCAGTTAAACAGAACCTTATTTCATCCAAATTTTAGAAAAATTGCTTTTATTTTGCGAAAAAAACTGTCATGGAGGCACTGCTTTAGAAAGGTTCCGCCTGAAATGGGCTTTAGATTTCCATTGATGGAGTTACTGGAAAGTTCTTGACTTTAACCACCCAGAACAAGGGACAGCCATTTCATCCCAAATAGCTGATTTGACAGCTGCAGTTTGTCCAAAATGCTGCTGTTCGAGTCCTCACTAAGACCAGGAAAGTGGATCATATAACACCAGTCCTCAGATCTTTACACTGGCTTCCTGTTTGTCAAAGAATTGACTTCAAAATCCTGCTGTTAGTTTACAAAGCACGGAATGGTTTAGGGCCAAAATATATTCAGGAACTTCTGTATGGTGTAAGATAACTGTCAATTAGAATTTGTGTGCACAAAACGACAACCGTGCATAATCATATAAAGTTGTGCATAAACAAAAAATAGTAAATTCACATCTTTGTAAAATCACAC
>JAVQJG010111701.1:0-34972 GCA_036024015.1 Craterocephalus amniculus | reverse complement strand
TGCTCAACACTGACCCCGCGGTTTCCGGTGGTATTACTCCGTCGTCTGCGTCGAGTGACGGATGCACAAGGAGCCTGAAAACGCACCAAAAACGCACGAAATTGATGCAGAAGACGGACAAAACTTTCCGTGCGTGTGCGTATCCGTCATCTGCGTCGAGCATAAATGGGCCTTTAGTCCCAACACTGGTTGGGAACCATTCTTTGTCAACCCCAATGATCAGGCTTAGGGTTTCATGAAAGATCATTTCTGAGGGGGTGAGACGATCCTGCTTGGCCTTCTGTTGGAATCAATGACATGGAAAACATTTGTGTAAAGAAGATTTAGTTAGAAACTATATCATTTTAAATTAGAATATTAAAAATCCAATCATTTACCAGAAACACTTTTTATAATATTTTGCCATAGTAATCCTTAAACACTGTGGTCAGATATCAAAACAGTAGAATATACATTTCAGACCGAGAACCTTGCAGAACAGGAAGCCAGAAATAACAGGACATAAAAATCCCCCAATGCATTATTTGAAGACAGATGTGGCTCCAGAGTTTGCAAGCTGTGATATTTGACACAAAGAGGTAGTAAAAAATTATAAAACTATGCTCAAACTGTTAATATGGGTCTTTTCACCCCATTATACTCGTTAATCTGTTAAAGCTAACTTGACACCTTTTTGAAAAACGTTGTCATTCCTTTGCTTCACTATAAAAAGTCATTCATATGCACGCCTCTGTGTTCAGTGTAAAATGCAGCTTGGCCTTGCTGTTGTAATTCAAGTGTCCCTTACTTGACAGACCAGCTGCTGGCTTGTAAATCAACTGCTGTTCTTGTTGTTTTTGCATGAAAATAAAAACTTTTTTTTATTTGCATGAACATCACTTTCTCTTCTTGCTATGTCCCTACTGTCTGTCATCAAACCTAATATGCAGCGTACAGAGCACTCAATATCAAGTGCAAGGTCGTTGGTTTTGTAGGTTTTATTATTTTATTTCTTTTTATCCATGTTAAATTCCTCTCCTGAGACGCTGCCTTTAATATGAGTAAATGCTGAAGAGATTAAACTTCAGGCTGCAGCTCATTGTAAGGATGATGAATGCTGACACTGAGGAAAACTGAGCAGCTCTTGTTTGCAAAGAGCAGAAAACTACATGAGCTTTGGTTGAACTCCAGCTACAATAAATAACATTGCCCCAGTGCACTGTGGCAAACCATTAGCAGCTCATGTAAGTGTCTGATAATCACATTTTTATCTTTATTTGGCAGGCAAGGTGTGCTGAACAAGCAAGCTCTTGTTAATTACAGGGAGCCACAACTGGGAGTTTCAGTCTTCTGCTGATTGTCTGACAGGGCTGCAGGCAGGATTTTCGATGGGTCATGAATAAAAAAATTCCACCGTCTTCTCATTCTTTGTGTTCAAATGAAACCTTTCATTTTTTTTCAGTAACTTGTAATCAGGACAAACATCTTTTCAAAGTCCCAAATGTCCAGTAGGCTGAGGGCATGTTCTAAATGGAGGATTTGTCCTTGAACTACACCTGTTTAAAGACCTGCCCAACGCGAAGAGGGAAAACATTAACGGCGGCTGATTGTTCATAGGGGTTAAAACAACAGACGTGTTTTTGAAAATGAAGGTGAAACATTCCCCATATGGGAGACGTTTGCAAGCCAACATGTGGCCAATGTTGAGCTGAGGAGTCTTGGGAGGTTGTGTTGGGTAAAAATCACTTTGCATCATAAACAGCACATAAATAAAAGGGATGACATTTTTGTAGAGCAACAACCAATAATTTATTGTTGTAAGGATCTGTTCTCACAAAAAGACCTACTTTGGGTTTTTTTTGTGGTAGTTCTGCCTTGGAGAGAATGACAACCTCACCCTGTACCTTTGCATCTTATTATTTCATCCTGGTATTTTCTGGGTAAAAATGTATGAGAGCCAACTCAAAACCTGGCCAAATATAGATAATAGAGGAACATGTAGCCACATATAAACATACCAAACACACTAAAAATAAGCAAATCACTGCACATAGAAATGACAAGAGTATGAAGAAAATGTAGTATTATCAGAAAGAGATAAGTCATGTCTGTATATGGATGCAAGTGTGATCTGGGAGGATCATTAAGAGTAATGATCAGTAATGTGTTGCAGTTTGAACTTGAAGTGGTAGGAGATGTCAAAGTTGAGAGTTTGAGGGTATTCTGTAAATTGTTCGAGCTATTTTCTGCTGTAAAACAAAATGATTTGCATCCAAAAATTGTAGAGCTGTTGGGACTGGAGGAGCTGATACAGTATATCCACTTAACCTTATGGAGGAAATACTGATGGCAATGTATAGGTGATGTCACATAGTTTGGATTGTTTTATAGACAAAGTCTCTGATGCTATATGCCCAAAGATGAAAGGTCATGGAAACCTTCCCAAATAAGAAACTATTTGGTGCTTTTTTAGAACACTGAGTCCTCAGTAAGTCAAAAGTGCTATTCATCATGAAGTTGTTTCCATTAAAAAACAAAAAAATTGACCTCATGATAAAGTGAATCAGTGATTTGTTGCAGAGTCATAATGAATACTAGTAGGTTTTAGTTTTCCTTTCTCAGTTCATTATGGCATCAGCTTCAGCACATTTATAGTCTTCATCGGAGCACCAACGTCCTCATCACCATGTTTACATACATATGATTCACACATATTTCAATATACTTGGCAAAAATTGCTTTAGAGGAGGTCAAAAAGGTTTCACTGTGTGTAAATTGGGGATATTTGTCCAAACCAGATTCATGCAAGTGATCACTGAGTCCAGATGTGCTCTGCAAATGTGAATATTCACCCTTTATGCATTAAAATACACGGTTAGGGTTGTAATAAATTTCGTTGGTTTGGTCTACATGTTACAGAATGCATAGTTACAGCTGCATTTGTTCATATCAATGCATCTGGTTTCCCAGCTAACATGAACACTGGTCAACAGAAAACAGCCTCAGGATATGTCACAATGTGTCTTCATTCACAGCAATGCATCAGGCAAGCGGACAAATATGATGCATGTTTTGTAAAAAGACAAGTTGGAGGTTTTTCTTTTTCTTTTTTCAATAATTGCAGTCCACTGAAGGCTACTGAGCACTATGGCAGTATGACATATTCTAAAATACCTCTGACCTTTTGAGAAGTTATCTTAAATAGTAAACATTCGGACATGTATCTGAAGTTATGACTTACATAAACGTGAAAGGGATCAATGTTACTTATTTAGAAGGGTTTATTTGATCTTGACTGTTTTACTGAGCCTAATGACCTAAACTAACCTGATGATACAGTAAAAATAACAGAATGGGCAGACTGGCTGGAGATGATAAAAGGGCAGAAGTGATGATGTTGGGGATATCTTTTATATTTTACACTCCTCTAGTATGCTGACCACGTCCATCCCTTTATGAGCACAGTGGACATCCTCTGATACTTAGTTAACTTCCAGCAGGATAATGCACCATGTCGCAAAGCTCATCATTTCCAACATGATGATGAGTTCACTGGACTCCTCCTCCACAGCCACCACATCTCAGTCCAATATTTCTCCTTTGGGATCTGTTGGAACGGGAGATTCTCATCATGGATGTGCAGTAACTGTGTGATGCTGTCATGTCAACAATGGTGCAAAACCTCTGAGGAATGTTTCCAACATCTTGTTGTATCTGTCACACAACGAAAGAAAGTAGTCTTGAAGGAAAAGAGGATCTAACATGTTATGGCAAGGTATACCAGATAAAGTGGCCAGTCTGTTCAGCTGCAGCTCATTTTAGACATTTGTCCAAACAGGAAGTGATGAGACTTGTAGTGAAAAGTTTGTTGTATTTTTATCAGCCTTTTGTTTAGATTTTAGAGGGCTTATGTGACAAAGAGAAGACAAAAAATATCATTTAAATTATTTCAACATTAAAACGGACATTTAGGCTAATATTCCAGGGTTTAGTAAAAAAAAAAAAAAACCCTCAATCAGGCGCGTGAACATATTCGATCAGAAGGACATACCATGTAGGTCAAAGAGGGAGCAAATAAATCTCTTATCACAATTTGCTTTCTCCCCGGATCATCTTTGTTCCGTATTCCCGACCCCGACATGCCACCGTGAGTCTGCGTGCCCGCTCTCTCCGCCTCCAGCCCCGCGCGCACGTGTCGGGAGCGCACAGAGGGCGCACCGATGTCAGTGTTGCTCCAGCCCTCCTTCTTAGCGGTAGCCCGCTCGTTCGCTCGCTGCCATCTCCGCGCAGCGGCATCTCAGAGCAGGGATTTTTGGGGAGTGGAAATTCCGCTGTTACTTTAACGACTCGCCTCGTATTCCTGACATTTCTACTGCAGCGGTCATTCGCTGCGAACGGAGAGAAAGCTGAACAGATATAAGGAGTAAAAGGCGCTTCAGTGGTCCTCGAGGTTGTTTTTTTCACTTACTACCGATTAACTAGTGGTTTCAATCTCTGATTCATTATTTTTCTTTTTTCTTTCCCACTTGGAAGTATGTTTATCGCTCTTGCTGGGTGTCAGAAGTGAGAGGTTTGAGCAGGAAACCAAGGCGCACAGCTCCCACTTTTCGGTATCGGATTTTTCCTTTTCTCCCCCCTTCTGTTTGGATTATTTTATTTTCATTTTTTCCAGGAGATGGCTAATTGTTCCCTGTCAGACACAGGGCTCTGGTGCTGAAGCTCACAGGATGCTTGGGACCATACAACCCCCAGATCTCTTACTTTGAGACAATATCGGACGCAAACTGTGTGGACGCTTCTACCCTTTGTTTCTCCTTTTTCTGTTTTCTTTTACAAGATATATTGTCATTTTATAAGGATGCGTTGTGGATTGCTATTGTTCCTTCTCACCCAAGTCATCTTGGTGTCTTCGTTGGCTCAGACTGGTAGGTGTAAGCTGGTTCTCTGTGTGCATGTGTCTTGACAACAGGCATCCTAGCTGAATATTGATCAGTTTTGCACCATTGTTACCTTTCACCTGTTATGCTTCTGCTTTTCCTTTGAGAGGACGTCTGCAGTGGCTAAATTTGGGCCAATTTTGTTACGCATAATACATCAAATTCGGTTTTTAAAATACATACAGATCGAAAAATGGCTATTTTATACATAGAACATTTAAAATTTAAAAATCACAGCAGTTTCTGTCATAAGATTAACAAGTTGCTTCAGTCGCAAATGAATAATTACAGCCCCTAACGTACAAGTAGCCAATTTTAAGATTTTATAATGACTTTAATGATATTAAACACATGCGTCTTTTCAGGTTTGTGCTTTCCATCCATTCAAAGGCGCATTTTCTTAAGCTTTTGCACATGTTGGCAACGAAGCATGCTCTCCAGGCAACATGCAATTTTACAAATCAGTCACTGAGAAATTAAATTTAATCATCCAACATGTTTGGTGCTGGGGCAAACCCGCCTCACCTTTCACGAGCGCAATCACACCTTACGGCGTGCACGCAGAGGAAGCATCGCCGTGTACCACACCTTTTCTAAAATAGCCCGCACAGTGTAAAGTTTTAGCACATTTCCAGGGTGTGAGGGATTTCTGCTGTGTGAATTTACAGCTCCAATGTGTTCATGTGGTTCCTTGCGCGAGATCATTTTGGATATTTGGATTGGTGGTCCAGATAAATTTGTTCTAATCTTTGCCAGCAACCTGACAACCGATGAAAGTCTCTCTAAACTAAAACTTTCTTCTTTGTTTTGCGGTGCAGATAAATGCGGGGGGAGCATAGAGATACATGACGCGGGCTACCTGACTTCCCCGGGTTATCCCGGAGCCTACCCGCCCTCTCAGCAGTGTGTTTGGGTGATAACCGCCCCAGAAGCGGGTCAGAAGATCCTCATCAACTTTAATCCGCATTTTGATCTGGAGGACAGAGATTGCAAGTAAGAGCTCACTTCTTACCCTTTCCTCCCTTTTTTAGTCTCTGTTTTCTACCTCTTCCCACCCTCTCGAGCTGTTTTGCTTTCACTCTGCCTAAATCCTGCCTGGATACAGTGGCAAACTCTGCCATCTATTGGTGAGGGACTCGTACGTCTGCTCCCAGGGTAGCGGATGTGTGAGGATGAGATATGGCAGAGGACACGGGCCATAATTGCAGAGTAAAAACCCAGGTTTGATGGGCTTTGTAACCCCTACTTGATAAGAAGGGAGGTTAACTGATGGCATGTATCTTTGGCTGATGGTTTTACAGAGCAGTAAAGGAAGAAAAGACTGGCTTCACCAGCATGATTGATGATGGAGTTCAGCTGAATGCATTAAAAGAAGAAATATGCTTATTTTTCATGCCTATATAAGCTTAACCTGTTTGCATTTGTGGATTAAATGTCTTATGTTGCTTTTTGGAGGTCAGATTTATGACTTGAATGTTTTTCTTTGTATTTTTTACCTTTTCCTCTCTTGTTTGTCATATTTCCTGGTGATAAAACACAGTTAAACTGCAAGAAACTTTGCTTTGTTTTTGAAGGAGCTGTGATGCAAAGTTGTTTTGGTTTTTTTCTGATAAGGAACACGCAGTTCCTTATCAGTGTGTGTTTTTATACTATTTTCTAACATTTAATGGGAATAATAATCATCTCTGATATTTAAAAAGACAGTTAAAAGATAAAATAAACATGTGTAACTCTATTTTTCTTGATTAAATGGTATGTTTTGCCCAGGCCTGTCAGGAAGCAAACTAGAAAACTTTCTGATGATAAGCATGTTCCATGGTGCTTTCTTTTGCATGACTCTGCCCAACTTGTAAACAAGCTCCCACACAGGCACTACATAACCCCTTTATCCCCTCTCATTGACAGGGGAACACAGTGTTGATTGTGTGCATCCATACAACATGGCCCATGTGTTTTTATGGCGGCTCCTTTGTCCTCTTTTTTTAAAAGGCTCCATAAACGGCTCAAGCGTAAATCACGGCTAGCCGCCCCTCTCTCACAGATGGGAGCTCTCCAATACTATTGGATCATGTTTCACCACCAAGGGACTAATAAACCATTAGTGCTCAGGACAGATAGTGGATATCGTGTGTCTTTTAGTGGATTAAACATCTTCTTCTGACCGTGTTGGAAGCAAACACGCTGGAGAGCTGCTGCCTCAGTCGTTTATTCAGGGATTGCTTTAGTTTTTGTGATAACCCAGGGAGCAGTGCAAATGTGGAATAATGCGGTTTTAGTGCTTAATGAAACGTAATAAATCCTGGTGATAAAACTTGAGACTTCAGCTGGCACTGTAGTACACCGCCAATGGAGTGTTATTGTCTACCTAAATGATTTTTCCACAGGTTAATGTGCTGTAATAAAGCAGTTGTAGAATAAAATATTACCCTTTCATCGGGGATTATCATGAGCTAATTGTTTTAATGTCGGCTTGTGGGAGAGCGGATAGGATTGTGCGTTCTTCCCAGTGATGGGACTCTTTGGCGGCACATGCCCGATTCCTCATGAAGTCAAGAGAGCCGTCATTTCCACTTTCTGACCGCCGCAGGGATCGGAGCTGTGACCGTTTGAACGCGCCGACCCCCCTGCAGCCACCTCAACAAGTCTTTTGGCTGCAGCCTCGGGGGTCTCTGCTTCGCTCGATTGGTTTCATTATTTGTTGTGCGAGTTTGTGTTGGACGATGATTGGGTGTAGCTTGTTGCTCTCCGACTTGGCAGGGATGGCGTTGTTTTTGGGAGCGAGTCAAACATTTGAAATATGACCGTCGATTGAGGCCTTTAAGCTGTCTTGGCAGGACTGCAGTCCCACTTACAAAAATTTCCTGAGGTGGTGGAGTTTTAGTTTGTGGATAGATGGCCAAATGTCTGAGGCAGAGCGTGATGCTGCAGTCATGACAGGAAATTGAAAACAGATGATCCTGTTTAACTATGGCTTTAAACAGTTAAACCTTTTTGCACCAATTTCTAGTGGCATTGTGGGACACTGCTGAGCTTTGAGCATGACATGAATTTATCAGTTATCAGACATTTGGCTTCTTTCATCATTAGTTGGGCTTTTTATCAAGAAATCAGCATTTCTTTAAGCTCATTATCTTTTAGATTTTGACTTCAGAGGAAAATGTTTCAGAATATCATTTTGTAGACTTGTTTGTGTTAAAAATTGATTTGTTTCAATTATAAAATGTCACATAAAGGTAAAAGCATGTGCTTAATGTAGCCAAAAGTCCAGATTATGTCTAATTACAAACTCTTTTTTCCCAGTTAACACCTCAAAAACCAAGTAAAAAGAATGTATGTTTGTTCCCTCCTTTTGTTCAACAAGTGTTTCTAATAAATGTCTATAATTATTAACCGTAACAAGTAAAGCAGTATACCTGCTAATATTCTGGCCCTAATTACTGAAATCACTAATCCTGTGTTGTGTGAGAAACTCAAAGTCGTATGATTTATGTTTTTCTAACTATACCATTCATTCAAACAAATTGAATCCATTGCTGGAAATACAATCCTGCCTGCTTCTTCATTAAGTAGCATCTCACTGCTCACCCGTTTCCCCCCCAGTCACATAATGAAATTATTGGACCAAAACAGAACGAGCATCTTCCAAAGCTGTGAAACATTTCCACATTTAAGCATCCAAACAGGGAAACCAAAGCGCTTATATTCACTACAGTCACGACATGTGTGTAACTGATTTCCCTCCCCATGCTCCCTCAGGAGCCACAGTTTGTAATTATACTCCCTAATTACATTTTTTTTTAAAAATACATATCAGCCAGGAAGCAGGATCTTTTGAGAGGAGCTTTTAGGTTAAAAGATTAATCGGACGTGTACGAGATCATCGTAATCTCCTGGGTGATGATTCCAATGACGGCCTTTCCTCTTCCACTAACTCTCCATCACCAAAGTGTGAAAGTGTGTGCTCAGTGAACGGACGAGAAGCAGCAACACTTTCCTTCAGACGCATTAAGATCTGTTGGCTCTGCATCTTATATGGAGCGGCACCAGAACAAGTCTTGTCTCATGTCCACGTCTGAAATAGACATCGGAGTGAATCCCCACGGAGTGCGGGAAAATAAAGCACAGGGATGGACAGGGAACATGCGTCGGCGGCCGGATAATTTGGGACATCTTTCTAGGACTTGGCTGAACTGTTTCCTCCTACACAAGGCTGCACTGGCACGGTCTACATGTTGCACATACACAACACACACAGGCAGTCCAAACTTTGTCACTTACAGTATGCTACTCTACAGTGTGCACACTCTGCAAAATCTCCAGTACAGAAGGTAGCTACAAAGGGAAAAATCAACCCATTTTATCTCCTTTTGCAGATGAATATTGAAACTATAGATTTATTGTTTGGTTGGTGTTATTTTTTTTTCTTTGGTGAAAAAAATGGCTACTTAAAGGCAAATTAAAATGAACCTGAAAGAGAAACAAATGGGAATATCAAAGCAATATGGTCGTCACCAATATCTATGGGAAGATCCTCTACAGGATGAGGTTAAAGAACACAGAGACATGTCTGGATGTTTGACACTTCATTCATGCTTGTGCTTGTGTCACCCAGGTTCTTATAGCCAGAAGCCACAATAAACAGCTGATAGGATGGGAGGTTTAGTATTGATTCCTTCAGCCAGTTGCAGATGGTTTTAACAATGCTGCCTTTTGAGGAAGTAAAAACCCAGGAAATAACATATGTAATCAAACTACAAAAAAACTACAATGCACTGTATTATGCCAACCAATAAACCCATGAGGAAGCTAGAAGAACTGCAATGAGCACAAACCTCCATCAAGGCATTGGGATGTTTTTCTTTCCCAACAATTGCCAGCATTAGTTTCTAAGTTAGGAGCTCGGATGACAAAATCATCCCCGTCGCCTCGTGTGCAGGCGCTGTAGCAGGCATTTCATAGTATGTTTGGCATCCATACAAAAACAATTATTAACAAGCTGCTAAAATATGTTCTCTAAACATGTTCACCCCGTCAAACACTTTTCAGAAACTTGATACAAATGTAAATTATGAAAAATGGTGACACGTAGGCTATTTAAGCTGTTTGTACATTTAACAGTTAGAGAAATGGCTCCCAGATCTTTTTTCTGTGTGTAACACCCACTAATGTCAGATTGTTATGTTTATTAAAATTTTGATGCTGAAATCTTGTGTTGATTCTTGTAGCAATTTCTGAATAGCCTTAAAGATTGTATAGCTCAAAATAGGTAATAAAATGTGAGGACCATCTTGCCATTGTAAATGCCATGTGAGATGTAAAGGTCTAAGGATGGAGTTGGGATAAACGGAAAGAAGAGGACGACTAATAAAAATATTCCACACGCTGTCTCCTTACGCTGGAAAACAGTCACAAGACCAGCATCTTACAGCCTGAAGGTATCACATGAATGGAAACACATTTTACAAGGAAAATTGCGTGTTTGTGTACATATCTGTGATGGCTACTGATATGTCACTCTTTCAGTCAATGCCACTTAGGCTGAATGACATTTGCATAAAGAATCAAGACTTGTTTGAGTGTAATACACCCTAGTTATTACACACTATCATGTTCATAGTCTCATATATTTTGTTTGATGCTTTAGGAAGGTGTGTGGCAGTAATGGTCAGAGGTTTTAAAGATGTTAAAAACATGCATAGGAGAATGAACAAATGAAAAAAGGTAGACATATATGTGGATTGGCATCTGACAGATGAATATAGAGTATCTATTTATTGATAAATAGATGGGCAGCAGGATGATTGTTGTTAAAATCAATCAGCAGGATGAAAAATGGATAGATGGCAGAATTAGATTAATTGATTGACAGATGGATGGATAGTATGATGGGAAGTCAAATGAAGGGGGTTTCTGGATCATAGGGGAACATAAGTGTCATCATGGAAGTACATCTAAATGAATTGATGGATAGATCATTTTTTATGTAATAAAATGACCTGATTAGCAGTTTATGCCAGGATGGGAGGACTAAATGAATAATGGTAGGATGTCAGAATGAAAGGATGTATCAGTTGATGCATGGTTACATTGTCTGGATGGATGGAAGACTGATTGCAAGATAATAAAAGGAATGCATAATATAAATATATGAGTAAATGTATAGACAAACTGATTTTCGGGTTACGGCTGGATGGATTGATTGCAAGCTGAATGCACTCAGATTCAGACCCTGAATGACAAATGGATTACTGGAGGAATGATATGATAAATTGTTTATGATGGAAGGAAGGATGTGACAATGGAAGCTGGAATCAATGAGAGTATGACTGATTTACTTAGTCACGGATGGATTAGATTTGTGACAGGACAGAATAACGGCCAGACACGAACCAGGACATATGAAGGATTAAATGAAAGGCCGTGAAGGAAAAATAAGTAGAAACATGGTTGAATTGTCAGAAATTTAAAACTGATAGATTTAATGGATGGATGGATGGATGGGTGAGTCATAATAGCCGGAAGGAAAGATTTATCAACAATTGACTTTTTTTCCTCAATAGACTGATTTCTATACAGACAAATTATGGATGGATGAAGTAGTTTGAAGGGCAGAATGTGAGGGCACAATTCATTGACTGAATGGACGGATAGAAAGCGTAAATCCATATTGAAATGCTATAAATAGCAGCAGGTTGACCAGTTTGGATGGCAAAACGCTGAACAGATGGATACACAGCTGGATGAACTTTGTTCCTTTGTCGCCTGAAAGTCCAAAACAACATTAGTCAGCGACCCTGCCGTCAGTTGTTTAGTCTTTTGTTGAGCCGGAGCATGAAAGTTTACCACATGAAAAATGCCCTCAGTCGCAGCCTTTTTTATGTGGCTTTAAACTGAGTGGTTGTTTGACCAGTCCTCCCCTCAGCTTACAGCTAGATTTTGTCATTTTCGGAGAAAAATAAAAACATGTAGCCAGATGGTTGCATTTATCAATTATGCGCTGGCCACACAAACAGGAAGACACAATGTGCTGCTGTCACAGAACGATTAGTCTGTGGCCCGGATCCAAAGAAATTTGAGGAGAGAGTATTCAAAACTTATCAATTAGTTTTTTGTTTAGTTGTGATATATTCCTTCATTTTTAACACTTTGAGGGATCAAATAAGATGAAAATAGTCCTCCAGTTTCTTTCATATCACTTGTACAAGCAAGGTGTTATATGTTTATATCTTGAATTCAAAGTATGAATAAAGACTGTTATAGTTTAGTAAAACTAAAACATATAGTGTTTTAAGTGGCTCAGAACTCACATTAAAACCTTCTTTTTTCCTTCTTTGCTTATCAAAATGACTGAATGTCCACGTTGCAACAGGGTCTCAGTGTGGCATTCCCCCCTGCCGAGGTTATTGTTGCAGTCATTAAACGCTTTACAGTCAAGAAAGATGAAAGTGGAAAATGAGTAGAAAATATATAGACTCAGTTAGATATTAATCTTTGTGACGAATAGTGAACAACAGGGAAAAGAGTAGAGAAACAATGAAATGAGGGATGGAAAGAGAGATCAGAGGGGTACAAATGGACTCAGAGAGACGGACGGCTTCTGGCTGGTTTATCATGGTCAGTCTAATCCTGACCTCTGTGACAGTCCTCTTACTGTTTCTCCTCCTCAATGTTTCTCCTCAGGCTGTTATGTCACTTTTCTTCTCCTCTGCTCCTCATCTTCCTCTTTCACCCTGAACTCCATGTGCACTTGTCACGTTTTCATCCCTTTTTTCTGTCCTGTTCAACATATGCTCTCCTTCTCTGTCTCCTCACTATGACAAATGATGGCGAACTTTAAACTCGGTGAAGGTCTTTTTTTTTTAGGGATAAGGTAGTAGAGGGAATGTTGCCCTACTTTCGGCTACCATTAGTTCTTACATCTGAACTATATGATATATACATAAACAAACAACACAAAGAAAATATCCAGTTGTTATAGACTATTAATGGGGCTAATGTTAGCATACACTTACAAAATATAGTCAGTATCCTCAGTGTTTGTCCTGTTTCCAGTAAAAGATCATTTTAACCTTTTTTTGTGTGAAGATTGATAGATTTATGCAGTGAAATTTTAAGTAGTCTTATAGCCAGAGAGGTTGTCGTTTACTGGTTCCGTCTTTCTTTTGCTAGCTGTCCATTTAGTCTGAAATTGAACTTTATAGAAAAATGAAAAACTGATTTTAAATAGTGTTTTTTTTTAACTTACAGTACTACTTTTCTAGAGGTTTATATCCTCCACTAGCTGCTATTCTTGCTCAGCTAACTAGCTAGTAGCCAATATCATCCTTACTTTTCGCAGGGTTAGCTATTCAGTTAGGCAGACAAACAAAACAGCTAAGTACGGACTTTCTTTCTTTCCATTTTTTACACTTGTTTGATAAACTTTGAGTTTTAAGGTTGTTCTCTCAGCTCATGAATTTTTAGCTCATGTTGAGCAACCCCAGGTTGTAAAATCTGAGAAAAATTTGCACATTCAAATCTTTATTTAACAATGTTTTCTGTGTAGTTAGGTTTCTTATGAGACAAAAGTTTTACATTTTTAAACAAGTAGAGAAGTAAGAACTGCAGAGACTTTGAGGACCCCAATCAAATTCATCTTGAATATTCCTCCACCCCGGCTATTCCATGATTTCCATCCTTTTTCATTCGGCAGCAGTTATATTTTTATAACAATATATAGTCTATAGAACAATATAATAGTATAACAGCCTATTGTTTCTTCTTTGCCTTGGTGTATGGCTCTGTTAAATAAACCGGAGTGAAATACGGTACTTTTAGCACCCAGTTGTGTGGCTATGTGTGATGATGTGACACAAAAGGCTTTCATTTTGAATGATGACAGACAGAAGTCAACATTCAAAGGTAGCATAGGGCGTTTAATATATTAAATATGTTCAAAGAACTAAATCATGCAATAGACAGGTGTTTTACTGAGTGTCGTTAAATTGGGTTTACCCATTTGAAGGTACTGTAAACAAAGACCAAAACCGCTAATAGCCAGAAATGCATGGTCAAATATTTTGAAGAACATCTTCACTTTACAGTGCTGCTTTTCAGCAAAAAGTTTTGATGTGTCTACCAGAAAATGAAATTTTGCCTTCCACTATATATTCAGTACATGACAGTAAGAAAAGTGGAAAAACACTGGTGTATAAACAGACTTTCACCAGCTGTCTTGGGTCTTTCAGCAGCAAATATTTGTCCAATGGGAGGAAGAAGGAACTTTGAATCCTGCTATTGTTCCTCTGATGTAAGTGAATATTGTTTAGAATTGCTTCTCTAAACAATTATGACCACAAACTGTGAATCAGCTTGCCCATGTGGAAACACTGAGGCACACATACCAAACGCAGGCATATTATAATAGCTCACGCACACACACAATAATTTGTTGAGAAAGAATTTAGACCTTTTGTGGCTTCCTGCTCATTTCACACACAAATGAAAACACATGTCAGATTAGACCTTAACGAGCAGATTAACGAGGAGAGAGTTTTTGCAAGAGGGAGGGAGGGCGGCTATTCGGCAACGTCACACACACCACCCAGCTGCAATCCCAGGATTTACAGGATGCATTTGCTGATGCACTCCAGATGTCCCCCCTCCCACCCCCAATGCTCCCCTGTCATGCAACAAGGGAGCTTCCATCAGAATTAGCAACTGAACTTTACTGTGATAATGAATCTTGCTTCAACCACTCAGGTGCTCAGCTTCTATTGGTTCTAATCTTCCGATAAATGTGGGTAAGTAGATGTTTTAAGAAGTGGTGTGGCTTTAGGATGAGTCTACAACACAAAGATGTAACCCTGCTTTATTACCATAATGGTACAAGATTGATTTACATTACATTTGAGCATTAATGGTTATGTTTTGAACGAAATTCCTCTAAAATCACATAAATATACACTTTTTACTGTTTCATCAGCAAGATATGAGCAAATCCCTCAAAGAAAACTGTCCAAGAGAGAAAATGACCTTTTGTGAACTCTAAAATGCCATGAAATGGGCTGTATAACAGCAATTTGAAATGTCTTTTCAGCTAGCAGATAAAGAAAAAAGCCCTGGTTTAGTTCTGTCCTTGTCAAATGCATGAAAATCAAATCAAACATTGTGTGTCCGAATGGCCTCAGAGTCATAGGACACTAATCAGAATCAACAGCAATCTGCTAGATAGAAGCAGCTGTGACTGAACTTCACTTCATGTGATTCAGCTCCTGTCTGCCTCCATGAAAACAAGATCCTCAACCAAAAGGAGGTCAGTATCAGGATGCAAGGGTTGGAGATCAGTCAGCTGGTCAAACTGTGTTTTGACCTCTTTCGGGGAGGATGAGCAGCCTGGGAGGTTTTAGTCCTTTTTTTTAATGCATGTGTGGCGGGAAACCCATCCCCAGTTAAGCTGAAGTGGTATTTTAGTAGCAGGGTTGCACAATAAACTCTTTATATTGCTTGTAAAGGAATGTTTTGTGTCTGTCTGGGTAGAAACGCCCAAGGGTGATGACCATTTGCAGAGGATACATGCATATATATCTACTGGGAAGATGATTAAATGATAGATATGTGGGAGTTACATACACACACACAAACACTCAAATAACGAAACAAATGCAAATATGGATGCAAAAAGCATGAAAATCCTCATTCTGTTGACCCAAATCTTTAAGGTCAGCTCCACACTTTGCCTCAAAACAAAAGCTGGATCTTCTTTTTTTATTTTTTTATGGCACTCTAGCATAGTTTGCACTCCTTGGCCGCCTGTCTGTGTCTCTGAAACCCTATTATATGAATTTTTCAGAGCATTAAGGAGCTCAGTGAACACTGGAATGACTATGTCATGAGCTCTGGTTAATTATGAATCAGACTGCAGAATGAAGGGAACTCAGCAGGTTTAAAGGAAATGAATGCATTAGTCATTGTGTGTGTTGAAAGCAAAGAGTGTGCGATCATCAGCGTGTCGCCATTAAGATCATCTGTTCTGGTCTTCTGTGCTTACTCTGAATATGCAGCACATTAGGATGAGTAATAATAGAAAGTAGATGCCGTGTGTGGATGTTGTCCCTGAGGGGAAGCTCTCAGGTACAACAAGACAAGCATTTAAAAGTAAAGCACTTTTGCCAGAGAGGCATTTCGAATGTTGCAGCTCGTTGTTGGGAGGCTGTGTTGTATAACCTTGTATGAATCACATGCTCTTTCAGTAAAATCTCTTACTAGCGTGTCAATTATAATGCTAAATTGCTTGCTTGTAGCTCCAGAAGCAATAATCCGCAACGAAAAAACAGGAATAATTTGGGTGTTTATGTCTTGATGACTGAAAAGCTAATTTAGCAAATGGGCTAATCTCCATATAACTTGGTTTATTTTTCAAATGTTTGTCATTAGGTCCCATCACCAGCAGGCAGTTTGGCTCAATAACATTTTTTTTCTCCCAATGAAGACTGTTTTGGAGCCTCCAGCTCTTCATCTCTATCCCCGCCTCCCTGTCTGTCTGTCAGCTAGCCTCTCTTATTGCCGCACTGCAACAATCCCTGCAGGATATCCCGAATTTGTCTCAGAACCGACTTGGATAATTAATGTCACATGTTTTAGGGGGACAGGAGAGGCGAATGCATTGCCAGACATGCCGCCCCCGTGAATGCAAATGAACTTGTTGAAGGGCTAACACATGTCAAAGTGCAGTGGAAGTGACATTGTGTTTATTGCTTTGGCCTTAGCTGACTTAGAGAGGTGTGGATTGAGTGTCGGATGACAAAGCGTCTTTTTCCTCCCAAATCTCTCAGGTGCAGACTGAGAAGTTTTGTCTTACACAGGATTGAGACTCGGAAACGCCCTTCTGTGTTTGTTTAAGCCTAATGTTACTCAGACAGACTCCGTACAGAGCTGCTTTTATGAAGATGATTCAACTTTTACCCGTTTTCTGTTAACAAAGGAAGAGTTTGTGCTTGCATGTGGATTTTTATTAGCACAAATCCTTGATGCAGAGAAAGTAACAGCGCTTTGAGTCACAGTGGAATTTTTAAACTCTCCCAAATTACTCTATTTATTTTTATTTTTTTAAACTTTTCTAAATTAAGCAGCGAGTTTGCACCAAATCTCATTTCATCCTTCAGGGTCCCTAAACAGTGTGAGAGAATAACAGGGGATGGTAGCGGAGTTCTTCTTTCATCTTCGGTCGGATTAAGGCTCCCTAAATGAGAACACATTCTACCTCTTCTTTGCCTCTGCTTTAATTTCCCAGCAGGTTTGCACTGCCATGGCTCTGCATCTCCACGGCTGAGGTGAAGGATGAGGATATTCATGCTATTGTTTTTTTTTTAGGGGCAATTTTGGCAATTTCTTCTTTTCTTTACTTGGAGAAGAGTCTGTTTGGGGCTGTATGTGTTTGATCTGTGCAGAGACTGAACTTTAGAGAAATGTTCATCAAACTTTACATTCGGGGATGTTTTACCTGCTAAATAACCATGGTTATTGGTCAAATTAAGGAAATTTGCCTGAGTAAAAGTCACCCTTCCTGCTAAGACCCCTTTATGTTGTATGTTTGCACTTTATGGGTTGGTCATCATCACTTTGTCTAACTTTACATCAGGGTAGAGATTGGAGTTTAGGAAGTGAAATTGTTTTATTCTTTGTCATACCTTTTCATACAATAGAACAAACAGAACAAACAGAATAAGTTATAAGTTATAAGTCATCGACCTGCAGCACCCTCTGAAAGCTCCATAACTTTCACGTTTATAAGAGGAATCGACTTTTTTGCACAACTCCACTACTTCTTAAACTTGATCATTTTTTTTACTTCCTGTCTTTCATTACTGGACAAACGGATTAATCCAAGTGAGTCTGGCAATTGTTGCTGTGGTTACCTGGATTAATCAGTCGTCCTCTAATGAAAGAGAGAAAACATTGGAGCTGTATTAAGTTCAGGAAGTAGTGGAGTTGTGCAAAGAGCCTGTTTATGAAACCAAATTTCTTTGGACAATTTTGGCATAAGCACAAATCTGAAGTTTATCCATGCAAATAATGCAATATTTAACTTCTTTTGGGTTAATTTCCACCCTTGAAAAAGCCTTTTTTTTTGGCAAGCCCAGATGTATTCCGAGCATCCCATTATCCTGAGATAACAATGTTAAAAAAGAAACTTCTTAGCTTCCTTGAAAAAAAAAACAGCCTGCATTTAAAAGTGAAACCTAACTTTTACATGTAAGCTGTTCAAGCAGCTCTTGAAGGATGACTCTGCTTTCATCCAGCGTTTTATGTAGAACTGGTCTTCATAGAGAGAAAGCTCCAAGTTATAACAGTTGTAATTGTTGATTGGCCCTTTAAGAATACTTTGTCCGATGTCCTGTCATGCTGTCAGATGACATTACGATCATTACGATGGGCAAACAGACATTTTATGCTCATGTCTTCAGAACCTTGTGACTTGTGGGTTGTGTAACTTCTGTTTTGTTCATGTATAACAAGACAACATCCGTCCAACCGCGTTTTACAAGGTTGATGAACATTACAAAAGCAAAGAGTACTGTTCAGCATCAGCAGTTTCTCAGTGAGAGTTTCTCATCTCCATGTTTACTTCATGATGCTTACCTGGTACAAAGTTCAGACTCAGTCCAAACAGAAACAAAATAAATCAAACAACTTCTGAGATTAATGATGGATACTGGGTGATGTTAACTGGGATATCTGGTTTGTTTTTTGCATTTGAATGTGATCATACTGCTTTGTTTTTTATGTAAAATCTTAAAAGGTTTAACACTGTATAGTCTCATTCAAGTTTTTTTCATGTATACAAAGAAGTATACATTGCATCAGAGGGAGGTCATGGTAAACGTCTGCATGTGAGTTATACGGTCGTATTAATATACAGGACATGTGGAGAGCGTAAAACAGCGAGCAGGAAATTATTATGGGTTTTTTTGTGAACATGAGGGAGGTGAGAAACAGAAGTGTGTTTGTGTGCGTGTGTGGCAGGTGGCATCGTAGTATGTTTTCAGCTCACACACACATGCGTGCCATCTGTAGCCTCCCAGCAGAGACTGGTCAGAGTGAGTTTATGTGCCGTCAAACGCAGAAACCGCTCTTGTTTTACAGAATGTGAACATTGTGGCCTGCAGCATCCCGTTTGCATGTGTGTTTGTTTTCTTTTTACTCGTACTGTAAGGACAAAAAGCTGCTACACAGTCACTTTGTGGAGGCTTAGCTTGCTGTTTGAGAGGAAAGCTGTGGACTTGGTTGAATTTGGGAGTCGGGTGCGCTCTGTAGTCGGGTTCAGGTTGGGATGAGTCTCCTGAGAATCGTGTGAATCAGCGTCCCGCAGAGACAAAATCCTCAACAGGACTGTTTGTACAAAAGACTCATTTTGGATCAGGGGTACCCAAGTTTTGATCAGTGAGCTGCAATTTAAGGAGGCAGCAAATTACTAAAATCCATAGAGGAAGAATACACACATCAAACAAACCACACAAACTCTGAATGGCTGACTTTGGTTAGAAACATCATAAGCTAGCTCATAGCTCGCCTGTTAAGCTTCATAATTTATCACTTGATTTGAGAAAACTCATGGTTTGTGCTAAGTTTGAATAACAAATTCATTCAGTACAGACTTCACTTGTTTGTCTCTAATAAACACACAGACAAACAATTTTCTACAGTGGCATTTTGGTCCTAAACTGCAGATTTCTTCCATGAAGTTGGAGAGTTTAAAGCAATGTTGTTTGTAATGGTGGCAGAACATCATTTATCAGACAAAATGTTGCACGTAAACAACTCAGAAATTGTGCAATATCTCATACAGGCGTTATATTTTACACCAGCATTCAAGCGCAGATTCAAAAAACCCCAAAGGTTCTCCGTTCACTGCCCCATTAAAGCATTAATATTTGAACAGAACAGATTAAGATACCAGATTTCAGGGTCAATATTGCAGGTAGCAGACAAACGGCACAAACTGAAGGGACCCCAAAGGCATCGGTCTTCTGAGCTCTTCCTTTGTGGTGGTTAGTGTGAGCGGTGTGAGGCAGTTATAGAAGGGAAGGTGCCTCTCCTCCTGTCTGTTTTTGTTGCGCTTACAAAGAAGTTGCCATCATAAGAGCGGACAGGAAGTTATCCACCTGACACCAAATCTACTCTAGCTATGCTAGTTCATCAGTATCCTCCAATGAATCACATATATATTGATGTTATGACAAATGTATCTGATACAATTCATATTTATTGAGAGCAGACTTGGGAAAAGTAACTCAAATCCTTCCACAATGTGCATTTATTATGCATGTGAAGCCTTTGAAGCTCCAGCCATGATGGTGTACGGGGTGCCAAGCTTCCCTCCTGTTCTTCCCTGATACAGCCTTCAGATAATCACCGGGGGTCGTGGGTTTCTTCACTGGGTTCCACACTGGTGCTCCCTGCTGGTAACCTTCCCTTTTTAAGGCCAGATGCCCCCCACCCATCGTGCTTACCATAAAAATCTAACAGTAAAAGGAAATATGGAAGAGTTAACTTGCTTTCCTCCATGTTTCTGTTGCACTTGTTGTTTCTTTCCACTGCAGGGCAGAGATTAATAGTGTTTTTGCTGTAGACTTAGCACCAAGGTCAGCGCATTCACATGTAACAGATACTACTGGTCGGAGTATTTCCAGTCGTTAATGATGCGTTTAAAATGTTTCACTACACGTCATAGTCATGATCCGTCTCTACTCTTCTTCTTTTTGGGCCACATTCCCCTTTCCTGGTATTAAAAAGGCAAATGTCAGAGTTGTTATGTGACAACTTGTTTTTTTCCCCTTAGATTAAGCTGTGTGACCTCTCCTGTCTTAACTATTCTGGTAACCCACTTATGAAACCAAAGCAGCTACAGCTTGTGTGAGCCTCGTAGTAAGTTGCAACTTCCTGTGGCAGTATTAATCCGGATCAAGTGTGCAAAAGGTGTGATTTAGTTTTGTACTCTCGTGTTTATATAACAAACACTTACTAAAGTGGCTTGATACCTGAAATGCAAACCCATGTGGAAAAACCCTTGCATACTGGATAACACAGATTTAACATGAAAAAGAGTGCAAACATATGTTTCTCTCAAGCTGTTTACCTCTAAATAATTTTGCCCTTAAATGGAACAACCTTTAAAAGTGGTAGAAATAGAATATTATTTTAGATTCAACTGGAGGCAAAAAATTTAGGTGTCTTTTTCTGTATAGGGAGAATTTACTAAAGAAACATTAACTTTTCTCTTTTTCCTTCTTTTTTAAATTTGTGTCTTATAATAAGCACAAATGTCTCACTTAATGTCATACAATCATAGTTCACACTTGATTGTATGAAATGTCCTTGTTTTCTTCTATTTATTGTACATTTTATCAAGTCCCAACTCCTGTGTGTAACAGATGTTTTGGCAATGCAATGACATAACTATTCATGTGAAAACTTCAGCGATTTGGATCATTATAAAGAAAAACATGGAAAATATCTTGATATATCATCTCTTAAATGAAACCCTTATGAGTGATGTTTGTTGTTGCCGTTATGTTTGTTGTACCAGGCATTAAAATGAACAAGAAAATGTGAAAAGAAATGTGGCCTAATCATGTTTTCCATAGCTGTGAATTAGATTAATACGTTTTGGTTTTGAGTCACTTTTAAATATCGTTCCAAATCTCATCCCAGTGATTTGAATTTGACTCCAAACTTTTGACTGACTGGATCTCAGTGTTGTTGCAACATTCAGTGTCTGTGTGCAGCTCAGTGCATCAAGTTTGCACCTTTTTGCTGAGATTGTTAAGGCTGTTGTGACTAATGACAAAAACCGCTGAACGAGGCAGAAGAGGCTTGCTGGAGAAAAGTGGGGCTGCCAGGGCCGTTATTAGAGTACTTGCTCAAACTTTAACGTCTGAAAACCTGGTCTGAGTTCACAAAGAAGAAGAACTATCTAATGTCTGGAGAGGAAATAAGAGAGCAGACAGTGTTTGTACTGACAGATCCAGATGAAGGGAATGAGGTGGATGGAAGAAATGAACGCTGGAGCAAAGGAGGTGTGCTCTGCAGAAACACTGAGTCACTGTTAGCTCTTTCGTTGCCTTGCAGGAGGTGAAGGTAATGGCTCTGACTTCGGCCCATATACGCTCCTGAGATGCAATCCAGATGTGCTGTGAGGCGTTTGCCACCAGGGGAATGCAACACAACAAAACACAGCACGTTAATGAGTTGTAATTTATGAGCCAAGCATGGCAAGGGAGGGTGTAAGCTTACGGCTGAGGGCTGAGTCGGGGAGGAATGCAGGGCTGTGTGAGAATTCCCCTTCTCCGTCTGGTTCTGATTTATTCCGCCACATCCTCATTTGTGTTAAAAACAGTGGCACCATGAGCGGTCACCGCTGGGGTCAGTTTGCTGTACACAAACTGTATCACACACAAACTATGACATCTTAATAAAAAGGGCTTTTATTGGACTTCCCCTCGAGTTAATGCTTTTTATAAACCTGCGTAGGTGTTTTTTCCCCTTCTTGTGACTGTCTCGCTGTAAAACATGCTATTTGTAGCCGCCCTCTTATAGGTTTTAATTTAGCATAACTGCTGCTGTAGGAGTTAAGTTTAGAGCATAGCTTTGGCTTTTGACGTGAGGGACAGCAATCAGATGATATTGCTTTAGTGCTGTATGCTGGGAGGCCTTTATATTGTAGACCAAGCTAACCCATGCAGGCAAAATGAGACTCCCTACACAACACAAAAACTGCTGAGGAATTGTCATTTTAAGCATCTTGTAACCAGGAAGGCCAAGAATAAAGTTGAATTGAATTGTTGTTGTTTTCTCCGGATTTTGTAGCAAGAAAATATCTAAAAACCCAGAAACAATCAACTTGCCCTTTTTCATAATAGTCCAGATAGGAGTGGCAATCAGAGTTAATCTAAGGTATATGAACTTCTACACGGGCAAAAATACAACTTTTATATGAAGCTGGTTTGACTACAAATGCTACACTCAGCATGGCCAGAGAAGAAACCCGTACAGGGTTACATAAAAAACGTTAATACTAAAAGGCTGTTTATTGGACAGGAATTAAGAACAACATTAATTATTAAAGCATCATCGGTCACAATCAATAGTTTATTTGTAGCAGTGAGAGCTGAGAGAACTTAGTTTTAGGAATGAGCCTCTAGTGGCCATCTGGAGAACTGCATAACAGTTTTTAAAAAGTTGGTGAGAAATGTTGCGGAGCAATTTGTTGACGTCTTAGACATGTTTCTTTATTTTTACCGATTAAATGTCATGATTTAAGCAGATGTTTCCACACCTGCTGCCAGTCACAATAGCTCCACCGATCAGATGATTATAGCCTGAGTGGAAGACTATCAGATTTTTATTAACCCATTTTTTTTCTCGATTTATAACAAACAGCCAAAGCAAAGTGTTAAGATAAACTTCCAAATAAAAATGAAACGATAAAAACTATCAAAGGGGGAAAGAAAATGTTTCCTTCAGTAAAAATTTCACACTTGTATAAACTTGTTTTCATGTTTTTCAGAGGAATAAAGCAAATCTTTCACATTTCAGGGAATAAATATTTAATGCTTTTTTGTTATGAGACGCTTCAAGGTTGCTAGTTGAGCCATTCTATTTGCACAAAACACCATCTGACTCTTCTTTGCACTTCCTCTACTGGTTCCTCATTCAGCTTCACATTTAGTCCTTTTGCATCACAGGTGTGAAAAGACAGTTGAAAGCATAAAATGTTCAATTAAACCTCTGCTCTCGGGCTTCAGATTGAATGGCCATTGTCCAGCCCTTAAGCAAGGCACTTGTTACGGACAGCTGCATTTGCGGGGCATGAACAGATGCAGTGCTTAATGGGTGATGTGAGGGGATGGAGAGGAGGCTGCAGGGCTGCAGACTGAGCTACTCTCCTTAACTAGAGTGTGAAGAGACGGACCCAGTTCATTAAACGCCCTGTCTGTGTAAACACCGGCTGCCTTCAGGACCGGCTGGAGTGACTGACTGACTGAGTGCAGCCATCTGCAGGCAGCCACACACACACACATATTTTCCCCTCAAACTCTCCGTCCTTATTGCTGTTCTTTTATGAGTCCCTGCAAGACGAGGAGGGAGACGCGGTGGAAGTATGATGCTATGAATAAAAGCGCCATCATCGTCAGACTTTACAGCCAAACACTTAAGTCCATTTCTCAGCGGGCGTGAAAAGCAATCACCCGCTGTGCACAACTTTTAGTTTTAACATGCACAACGATGTTTATGCCCTCTGCTGACGGCGAGTGAAATGTTTAAAAACTGCTTCGCTGTTAAGGTTCCTCATTAGTGCATTTTCCTAATCATGTGTATTAGTTGATGGATGTTTAACCTATTAAGAGGAAGCTGTGGCTGCAATCATGTGAGATTCAGCCTTTCTTGTTTTGGTTTTCTCACGGAGACATTTCTCTCCTGGTTTAATGAAATAAGCAAAGATTTAGAGTTTCTTGGAAACTCATTATAGTCAGAAAAGAATGCCATACCTCACTGGTTGGATTCAAGCTGGAGATCTTTAATACTGCATATGTTTACTGTTTGCATCCTCACTGTTATAATCAAAGCAAGAAATCATCTGTAATTTAGATGTTTATAAAAGATGTAAGCTCTTAAGCGTCACGACTTTGAAAAGTTGAAAGCGTTTTTAGTGGTAAAGCCGGAAAAAGCTCTGTTTATCTCTTCAGCATCAGTCCGTCAACATGAAATCCTGAACCTTTTAATGAAAATGCATCAGATGTAGGAGAAAAAAAAAGACTTTTCCTGTGTGAAACTCATGAAGACATTCTTGCAAGCTCTCTGTCTGCAGACTAATGCTGTTAGGCACGAGGAAGCCCATCAGTCAGCAGTCTGAGACAAGCCCAATGTCTGGAGGAGCCTTATGACGTTTCTGTGGGAATGCTGAAGGTGTTTTTAATCCTTCCTGGTTCAGCTGTAGCAAATGCATTAAATCTGTCTTTGTTATTTATCAGTTTAAGTCTGGAGGCTTTCAGTCTGTATTTCTTCAGGGCTTATTCGTCATACATTCCTGCGATTCCACACATTTTTACCTGCAAGCTTTTGACTGTTGAGCTGACAGAATATTTTGATATTCTAGCCTACTTACTCCAGTCTGAGAGGTCAGAGGTCAAACTCCCAACACAAAACAGAGATCCCAAAGTGGCCTTGGAATTTCCTGTCTCACTCAAAGATGCCACAGCAGAGCTGATGCGGATCAATCGCATCCCGCTGCTGGAGCATCTTCTGTTTTCCAAATCATCAGCAGGGATTCTTGCAAGACCAAACTGTTGCTGTGAATAATAATATTATGAATAGTGCATCAAATACTAAGCTCTGAATATGAAATGGGGTTTTTTGCAGAATTCATACTGCGTTAAAATAAACTCTAACTAGTATAGAAATAATAAAGGGGAAATCAGGTTCTACATTTGTACACAATCACTGATTGTTCGTTAAGAACAGCTCATGAATAGAAAAATATATAAGGCTCAACAAGCATATTTTTTCAACTCTATATTGTTTTGAAACATCTGCATCAGTAAATCTGTTCCGTGGGGCAGCTGTCCTGCAGGTTTTAGACCAGGGAGGGGCCCCTGCCCTACACCCGATTTGAATTATTGTGCAGAATTTGACAGCAGATATATTTCAATCCATTTCATTACAATCATCTGTGTTTCAGCAGAAAAACTTCTAAAGCCTGCGGGTAAGTTGACCTCGAGGACCAGATCTGCTGATCTAGAAAGTAAAAAGCATCTAAAATGAAGAAAAATAAGAAGAGGAAGTAGGTGGCAATGAAAAATAAATATAAAGAGATTAATAATAAACTAAAAAGCTGCCTGCACAGAGATCCATGGGTCGTCACCTCCTGCCAACCCTTCCCTTGTAAGATTATCTATGAGCAATGGATGCTATGTATGTAAAACAGATATGTAGACATTCAACATGCTGACAAATGAAAGCAAAGTTTGCATCAACAAATAAAGCAGGACAAGGTCACCAGCATTGCTTTTTTTTACCCGTAAAGTTAGTGCATTTTGTATAATAATGTTTTGTTGCTGCATTTTTACCAACATGATTTTTTTTTTGTTTGGTTTTGGGGTTTTTTGTACTTTAGAGCCACCATAACTTTGCTCTCTTGATAATGTTACAGATATATGAAAAATGTGCTTCAAGTTATAGAGCAAGATGGATGTTTATTATGTTCTTACTGTAGATGCCATGACAACGCTGATGCTGCAGAAATCAGCTTCCCTCCTGCATTATAATTGCGAGACATCAAATCTGTCACCTTTACAAAATGCATGCAGTCCTTTTGAGTTTGTAAATGTCAGTAGCTTTATAATTGATTCCTGATTTTAAAATACATCAAAACCTCAGAATCCAGATTGTGGGTTTTTTTGGTTCTTTACACTCAGCTGTTTGCACATCAAACATCTAACCTTACAAAGATGACGGTACAACAACAGAACAGCCACTTCCATGGTTTTTGACCACCTCAGTGAAACAGTGATGCAATATTCTTCATTTTCATCATGTTTATCATGTAGTTCATACTGGGTGTTACCTGCTGTTTAGCTCTGCTCTCTCATTCATAAATAACCTGTGAAGCATCTGCAGCCTCAGCCAGTCTGTTGCACAAACACAAACATGCTCCTTTTAAGTTATTAGCACCTTAAAACGTGCAGCTGAGCGCATGAGAGGAGCGCCTACAGGCGGTAACACGTTGGTAGGCGGGGTTCCTGGCAGGATCAGGTAGCACCTCCGCGCATGCATCACACTTCCGTGCACGCTTGGGATGTTGTAAAGCGGACAGTGGGCGTACAGAAGGGTGTCGGGGGGGGTAAAAGATGAGGCACCGCAGCCGTGGTGGGAGGTCCGCACAGACAGCGGAGACCGATGAAGTCTCCCGATGGGATCGGCCACATTTCTGTTGTCACCGCCTCGCTCGCAAATGGAAGACTTTTATGTAGCCTCTCATGGCTGCAGGTTTTCTTTTCATTTCCACACTTGAGAAACAGCTGTTCTCTTAACTGTATGACCATAGGAAACATGCTCACTTTGTTTCTCTTTTCACAAATAAAATACTGTTTTGTGTTGAGATCCCCAACTTGAGAGGAAGTCGTATTTTCTGCTCCTGTGCAGACAGAGACGAGTAGCTTCTGTAACACAAACTCAGAGGCCTGTCTGTTAGATTGAATGCGCTCTCCATCACGGCGCTTCATGGGTTATTTGTGATGCATTCTGTTCAGATACAGACTGTAAATATTAGCGTACAGAAAAGGCAACACAAGCAGGGGAGTCATTTACCCGCTGAGAATTTACTGTGTGAGATCTTCATTCAGTGGAGACAGCTGCCATCATGATTTAGTCTCAAAGAGACATCGACTATGAGGACAAGACAAAACATTGCAGATATAGGCTGTCAGCCGACCAGACTGGTGATATGTGGAGAAATGCCTCACTTTGCTCCAGGTCTCAGTAGAGTAGTAAAACATGCTGTGTGTAAACACAATGCTGTCTTGTTGTGGCTCCACATTCTGGGTTTGTCACTTTAAAACTCCAGATTCCTTCGGAAAACAAAACGGGAGAAATGTCTTAAATGACACCAGAACTGGACTGAAAACCAGTGAGAACAGGTCTGATGAAGCCCGCACATCAACATCATTGAATCAAAGAGCAAATATAAAGGCTTAAATGTCTGATTCAGCAACTCAGTAGGGCTCCTCTTTATTGAACACAGATTTTTGCGTTTGGATGATTGCAATGCCTCATGTTGGGTTGGACCAGGGCTCCCTGCAGCGTCTTCAGACTGTTCAAAATGCTGCAGTCCGCCTACTTACAATACCACGACTAAGAGGCATTGTGCCCCTTGCACTGGCTCCATGTCTGCTTTCCTACAAATTGTAAGGTTTTATTGATTGTTTTAAATGTTTGCATTTTATGGACCCGTCTTATTTGACTGAGCTGCTGCAGCCCTGAGGTCCAGCTCCTGTTAGCTCAGTCTCTGTGGGAGCACCCAGTCTGTGGAACTGCCTCCTTCTCTCGGTCCATAGGACAGTTGAAGTCCAGACTAACCCACCTTTTCTTCTTGCTAGTGGAGTTTTACTTTGGCTTGTTGTTGGGATTTTTTATGCCATCTGTTTTACTTCTTTTATTTGTGTCTCATTTGTATTTGTTTACAGCAGCTGTTAAGCACTTTGGTCAACTGATTTTGTTTTTAAGGTAAATTTAAGCAAATGTTGAATTGAATTGAACTTATCTGTGCTTTTTAAATGTTAAACATCCATCGCTGGTGGATCAGCCTGTCTGTATCCATCTCTTATCTCTCTTCTTTAGTTAAAAACAGCAGCCTGAACATACGTCTCCTCTGTTCTCCTGCAGGTACGACTACGTGGAAGTTTACAACGGCGGAGACGAGTACGCCCCCATGTCCGGGAAGTTTTGTGGGAAAATCGCACCGTCTCCAATCATCTCCAGCGGCAGCCAGCTCCTCATCAAGTTCGTCTCCGACTATGAGACCCATGGGGCTGGATTCTCCGTCCGCTATGAGGTCTTTAAGACAGGTGTGTAGGGGTCCCTGTTCTCTGACATATAGACTGTGCAGACCGAATCGCGCAGCACTGGAAGGGATTCATGTTCATTCGGTTTCCAGGGTTTTATTCTGCCTCCTTTGGATTAATGTCATTAATCATCCAGTGACATTTGAAAAATAATCCCTGTTTTAACATGTTTTGTTGGGTTGGCAGACTCTTCAAAAGCAGCAGCAGATGATTAACAGATTAAACCTGCGAGTTGTGACACAGATATGGACATGTTTGGCATCACTTCCTACATTCATATTCATAACAACATTTAAAGATGGAAATGTGGAAACAACACTGGAAAAAAGTGAAACACAGTCCACCACATTAGCAGCAACATATTCCCATATTAGTGCGTCTATATGGATTTTAATTTCCATTTTAAATGGATAAGATGGGAAAGAACAAAAAGTCAACAGGAAACAGAGTCCACGACATCAGTGTATGAAGCCAGCAGCACAAAGCGAGATACTGTATGTGTGTTGTCTGTTTGAGGTTGCAACTATACAAACCTGTCTGTGGAAAAAAGTTATTTTTCATGGCTCGCAACAGATTTACTCAAATACCAACATATAATATGTCACTTCCTTTAATCCTTTAACCCACAAATGTACAAGCCTCTCCTTACCTTAATGGTAAACATGTATGCTGGATGTGGTTTGGTTCAACATGAACAGATGATGTGGGCTTTACTCTGGGAGGAGAAAAATCTCCAGTATTTCTTACTTAACTTGGATTTAACCTTTGCTTGTTAAATAAAATGAAACCGTCTAAACTTTTAGTCTCCCTAATGATTTAAGTTTTGTTGTGTAAATAAATATTTTGAAATAACTGGGCTAGCTTTACTTTAAGATGCATTAGTTGTGTCAGAGCTTTTATGAGTTTAATTCAGACACATTAATTTAATTAAGCTTCAAACTAGCTTCATTTTCATTTTCATTGGAGCTGTGAATGTCAATCCACATGTGGGATGTTGCTTCTCCATTACTGCTGGTTTTAATCAGACGCTACGTAAAAGGCTTTGCTCTAATATTTGTCTCCCATTTTCAGTGTAAATAAAACAGAATTAAAAAGCCTGTCATGCATATCGTCTTTAAATATCGAAACATGACGGTGAATCTGGCAACCTCATGGTGCAAACTTACTGTGACACGCAGAAGAATGCAATTATTTGATCAAGTCACATGACCTTTACAGAAGCATGCAGTTGTTCTGACGGATCTGCAATTAAACTGAGTTTTCATGTTGATGTTCTGCTCTGTCGGTTTCTGCATAATCCTACAGCTAACATACCTTCAGCTACGTGAGACCTGTGCAGAGTAATCAGTCAAGCAGCACGCTGAAATGCCTCCTTCCCAGGATGAGCATGTGAAGAATTACAGTCGTCTCTGGGCAACAATGAATCAAGGCATAGCTAATTACTCCTCCCTTATAAATTATAACCAACAAAGCTCTCCAACCAAACAAAAGCACTTCTCAATTGTTTGATGAAACCTGGATCTTTCACCCTGTGACAGCCTTTCTGAGAAAACAGGGTTTATAAATACCTCTTTATTTGCGTCTTTGATATCCTGAAGCTGAACTTCTGCTCCACTGACCTCTGAGCTGCAAGCCAAAGAGCACCAGCTTCGACAGCGACTCCCAGGTGCGGCAGGATGCTGGCAGGATCGACCAACATAAGCACTCCCTGTGTAGGAAGGAACCCCCCGATCCCTCGTCCTACATTTGTACTGGCTCTTCCTCTTGGGTCTACTTGGGAGGCCACCAAACAGCAAATCTCCTGTGACCACTTCAATTTTCCACCAATGTAGCCTGCAGATAAATCAGATAAGAAGAAGAAGCATGCATGGGAGTCCTTCTCATTTTTTGTTTGCACCCAAGAGAGCAAGAATCATTAACAGAAGATCCAGAAATAACAATCCCCAGGTGGGGGGTTTAAAGTTAGAGAGCATTCACTGTGGAAAAACAGACATGTGCTCTTCTGTTACTGAATGAGCCATGCTTATGAGGGAGGCTGGAATCCTGGCTCTGCAAGCTTCTCTGTGAAGTAAGGCTGCACTTGTGGTAGGAAAAACTTGACGTTTCTGCTTGTATCGACTTTAATTTCAGAGTGCAAAGAGTAGCTGTGACTGATGACTGTCGGGACGTTATTAGAAAGCCTGCATGGTAGTTAATCTGCAAAAGTAGGTCATTGAAGTTTTCAGAAACATCAATCTGGACCGTTTTTCATGAAGACGTCAGTTCCTCAGAGAATCTGATTCATGTTTTAGCTTTGATCCCTGATGATATAAACAACTGGGACTCTGACTGGTTTCAAGCTATAGTGTCATTTTTTGTCTTTTATTCAGAGGAAATTAGCAACTTTGAATGATTCTGATCTGAAACGCACACTTGGGATGGTGTTGAGTTTGAAAGCTGAGAGCTGGAGGGTGAGCCAAATGATGTGGAGTCATAATGTCACATTCAAAATGCATTAAATCTAAAAGCATACTAAAAGTAGATATTTGTAAGAAAATGAGTCCATTTGGAAGCTGCTCTGGAGTTTATGATCATTTTTTCTATGTGCTCAAGATTAGACTTGATATCAGTCAAAGAAAAAGGTAAAAATCCAAAATCCAGAGTTATTAAATACAGAAAAACTGAAACCTTTGACTTGACTGATAATCTGGCTCTCAAACCATGTTTGAGATGAACTGGATCGATTGGGGCCAAAGTGAAGCTGATTTATCTGATCGAACCATTTTCAACCTGATCATTTTTCCTGGAATTACAGCTGCAAAATTTTTAATTCAACATTTATTCCTACAAGTCTTGTTTTTCTGCTTCAAAAGAAAAAGAAGACCAACCTCAAATCTGTTTAGTTTGTAAAGCACAGCCAAAAGAAATAGTACGGTACAGATATATTGATGCAAATCTGGATTACTTTCTATAAAACAGTTAATTGGTTTTGGGCAATGCTATTAAAGATCAGGGCCTTTATGATCATCAGATAGGCAGCATCATCTTCCCTGTTTCTGTGTTTGAGCTGCCGTCAGCTGCAGGCGAACTCCTCACAACAATCTTTACATGCGTTTGTGTTTTTGTGTTTACATTAACTGACTATATTTATGTCTTTTCTTACATCTTTTATCTTTGCATGTGCATAGCTGCCTCTTTTTGTGATACAGTGTGTATGTGTGTGTGTGCATCTGGTTTCCTTTATGTGTGTTTGTGTGTGTGCAACAGACAGGTGTGTGGGACCTCAGGCTCATTTAGCTAATGGGTTGTTTGTCCTTGGAGGCAACAGGGGTGACCTGCAGATGAGATGGATGCTCTGGCGTAGAAGAGCAGCTCTGAAACTAGGACAGAAGCTTGTATGTGTGTGTGTGTGTGTAGGTGTATGTGCATGTGTGTGTGTTTGCTGGCCTCAATATGGGTCCTCCACCTCCTAACAAGTTAAAATCGGTGCTTTTGCTCACTCAGGTAATCCCCCTGCCATGCTGCCGCCTTCCCTCTCGCCACATTTAAAATCCATTACAGTCAGAGCAGGAAACTGTAACTCACTGTTAAATGGAGCTGTTCTGGTTACAAACAGGCTTTACTCTCCACCGAGACCCCCAGCTTTGTCTCTCACTGGCTCTACTCCCCCTCTTTGTGTTGTCTTTTTACTCAGATGGATCTTTTTTGCCAAACTAACCCAACCTCATGCTGGAATATGTATAATTTACAAAATATATCAATTTCACAACAGACAAGGTCAAATTTATTTTGCTGCCAATTTTAAAATAAAATAGTTTGATGAAAGTGCTTTACAGCTAAAAGATAATAATATGGCAACACCTTAGCATTTTCTGAGCAGTATTTTGCAATTATTGAAGCAGACGAAGAGACGACTGATCCAAACCAACTCGTAAGGAGTTACATTAATCCTGTTGTGCATTTATGAAAGCATTTATTTCTGTTTTCAAGTCGTTAAAATGCAGCTTCACTTTGATTAGCTTTCGTAGCTGAAAGAAGGTAGTTGTGACACAGGAAGTGATCCGTTTATCCGTTTAAATCTGCTGAAATCTCCCCCAAGATTTTAGCAAATGGATGGTTGAACAAACCCAAAGAGTCAAGAGCAGCAATTATTTATTAATTCCTCTCATTTAAACTTCATTCATGTTCAGTCAGTTTTTCATTGAGAATCGTGAGCTTCTAGTTAGATAGTTAGATAATTAGATCTAGTTAGCAGATATATTTGGATATTATGTATATAACAATGAAGGAAGTCAAAGGCTTTAAAATAACAAAAAGTAATACACTTCTTGGGTTTTGAAATAATTACATTGCCAATATAAATATATTTTTAATTTTTAATAACATGCTCATAATTTAGCATCATGCGATGCATCAGACGGTTTTGTTAAGCCTTTGAACTGTCATGCAAGAGAGCAGATCTTCACCGTCTGACCCAATGTTGTCCAATCATGTTTCATTTTAGTTAAGATAAGTTTTAGTTTTTAATTAAGATTTAGTTTTTTCCTTAGTTTACAGAGCAATTAATTCAAAGTTAAAGACTAATATAGGATCACATAAACCATTACACATTTTTTGTACCACTATAGTCAGATAATTGAAGCTCCTGAAACATAATTGATACTATTTTAAGGAAAGGCTTAAAGGAATGGCTGCAGATATGAATTTTGATTGAAATATGAACAAAAGGACAAAGTTTGTTGTGATATCCACATTTTCAAAAAAGTTTTAAAATTAATACAGAAATATGCTGTTTTGTATGTACAACCCAGTTCTGTAACTACATCCTATCTTATTAATTCCTGCTTTAATGCTCATCTGTTTAAGAGTTTTAGATGTTAATTTTGTACACGTATGACTTCAACAATACTTTGGAGCTTGTTTTTTTTTGTCTTATCTAACACCAAAAAAGTTTCTAATTTCAGGTTGTTTGGTATAAAAACAATTTTTTTGGTATTTTGCACTTTTCTGACATTCAGGAAACCAAAATGTTGACAAATGGTTTTTAGAAAAACAGCGTTTGTATGATCAGAACAGACTTGCGTTTGCAATTTCCTACAAGGAAGTCATTGTGGTTTTTTTCTAGTATTGACTGTTTTCTTTCAGTATTAGATGCAGCAGTAGTGCGATGTTGTTTTGCCATCACAAAACCCCTCTGTGATGGAGTCGGACGGGCTGTTCTGCATGCACTGTGTGACTTTCACACAAAAAGCTGCAGCTTTCTTCTTCAGCTGGCTAGTTTTCTTGGAACCAGGACCAACCTAGAGATGGACAGGCAGTGAAATTTCCCTTCGTTTCTGCTGTTTGTGACACACGCCTCCATTGTGGCTACATCCCTCATCTCTTTCCCTCTCCTCTCGTCTGTCATTACAAGAAAAAACCTCAAATACAGCCGCAGAAAGCAGCAACCCTCCTCCAGATGACATGTTCTGTTTGGCTCTGCAGATGGCCCCTGGCAGCGGTTGGCAATGAGTGTTTTGCTGTAATGCTTGCTCGCATCGCTCCACCCTCCGCTGACCACCAAATGCATTTTCATTTATAAATGATAGCTAAGTGAGCCCCTCCGCATAATCTTGGAACTATATTTGTCCCGAATTACTGGTGTCCCAGTGGTTTCCAGACTCTGGAAGACGAGAATAGGTGTCAGGGCCTTCATTTTATGGAAACAGCTGGAGGTTTTTGTGTCGTCTCAGTTTTTAAATCAAGACTTTAAAATTGTTTTTTAGAGAGTTAATGTCTGTTAATGTCTTTTGGCTTTTGGTCACATTTTTGGTTGGTTCAATATTCTTTTATTTCATATTCTCGGTTTATTGTTATCTATATTGTATCTTTTAATCTTGTTGCTCACATATTTACATTTCCATTGTTGTAATTTATAATTTTTTTGCTTTGTGAAGCACTTTGGCTTGGTTGTGTGTGTGTGCAACCCAAAGTGTGTGAGTTAATTGTATCGTCTTGAATTTGAACATGCTGAGGCTTGTCGAGTCTGAGATCAGCTTTGTTTCATCTCTGACTATTGGAAGATTGAAAACTACTTGAGTTTTCCACTTGACTTATTTTACTTATACTGTAAAATATGATTCTTAATTATTTGAAAATGTTGTCAGACTTCTTCCCAGATAGATGGCAGCAACAGTTCTGTAGGATCATGGCTGATGTCTTTCCTCCTTGACATCTTGTTTATACAGAAGTGAATGCTGCAGGCCATCAGAACGCTAAAACCTCTGTTTTTATCCCTTTCATGCATAGCGGCCACTACAGTGGACACCTATTTGACAGCTGTTTTCTAGTTTATTCATGGGTGGGTATGGAAAATTTGTCATTTTGCCACTTCAGGGAACATCAGTGAGTCATGCAATACACTGTCACTTACTCTAGAATGAATATTTATATATGTAAATTCATACATTGTAATAACAGAACTTTATTTCATGATAA
>JAVQJG010111696.1:0-12030 GCA_036024015.1 Craterocephalus amniculus | reverse complement strand
TAGTGTGCTTCGTTCTGCACTTGATTTTTGACCATTTTTAGGGCAGAATCCGGGAACTTTGCAGTGCACTGGATTTAAATTGCAACCGCACTTACACTCAAAAGAAGTGCACCAAAGGGTGCAAGTGCGCTGATTGAGACACGGCCTTTGTCTCTTTATTTCTGTAAGTCTCTTGTTATACTGCTGTTATTTCCGCTGTCTTTGGAGTTTAACCTTTCACAGAGTATCTTTACGTTCGTCTGTATGTAAGTTAAGGAGAAGAAAAATGCACTTTTGGCACACGAGCAGGACATCTCGTGTCTTTTGTCTTTTGTTTTTGGACTTAACATAAGAAGTGCAGTACATTAGTAACTGCTCATGATTCGCATCTCTGGGTCTGTACAGTCTCTACACAGATGCTGCCAGAGGTCAGCTCTCCTCCTTGTTGCTAAGAGACACTGGGGCTCCAGCTCATCATCACCTCCTCCTCTTCTCTCAAGGCTCCTCCTCCTCCTCACCCAGCGTTTCTATGATGTAGAGATGTACCTGAGCTGGAGGTCTCAAATGGGTAGGAAACAACTCCAGAGGAAGAATGTGTAAGTCAGACACGCTGGTCATCGTAGAGTTTCACCTAAGCTTCTGCTTGTACTGTTGGTCACATCTGTTTGCTGGGAAGACTCCAGTAAGCTGCAGTTTCCAATGAAATGCAAACATCTCTCATGTTTAAAGCTCAGTTGGAGAAGTTTTACAGAGCTGACCCCGGTGTATAATTTATACAATTATAATCCTAAACAATGGCCATAACAACATGCTGTTTGGTTTTATTTGTATGACCATGTCTAATTTTCCTTGCTCTTTTTCAGTTACTATGGCTACACACACAGGTTCTATGGGCCAGATGTAGCATGTGCACACTTCATTTTGAGTCTGGGGGGAGGATTTCGGTAAGTTCATTACTGCTGTGCCTCCTAAGTTCACACCCAGTGGATGTGAAAAATATCTATTAAAAGCTCCAAGGCCTAAAGTGTCATCTTTAAATGTAGCTATTTTTAGGACTTACGCACAACAGTCTCACTTCCACAAGCTCCTGACTGTCAGACTCTTTTGCCATTTTTATGTGATGTCCCCAAAATATATGTAAATGAGTTGAACACTTCCAAGAAGTTTTTATTTTTCCAATGTGACACATTTCTTATTACACATTCTGCACAGGATTATGTGTCAGGATATTGGTGTATGTTGTGCATATAAGCATCAAATAGTGTATTAAACATCTAGAAACTAAAAAGGAAAGCCTTGATTAATGAAGAAAGCCCTTCCTTAGCCTGTCTGTATCTCTTAATCATTATGATTATTTGAGTTTTAGGTTTTGTCAAGCAACTAACACAAGGAAAGCCTCTCTGTTTGAGTACACTTTGTGCTACACTCCCCTGAAGGATCCGTAATCCAGTTCTAACATGATCCTCAGGTATGTTGGCCAGCTGGAGTGGTTCCGCTCAGACCGCAGGGGCAAGTTCACTTGGGATTTCTTGAATTACAAAGATACACCTTTGGAGGAAGTAGACATGAGCCACACAGTCATCAACTACACAGGACTTTTTAACCTGGGTAATCAACTCTAACACACATCTCTCTTTCTTTCTATACATTTGATCATTTTTACTTAAATTCCTCCGTCAGCTGCCGTGTGGTCATCATTTAATTCACATTGAGCATGTTAGTCTGGTTATTTTATATGTTTTGTTTTCCTGCAGAGAAACAAAAAAATTTGCGAGTTCTGAAATTGCAAGGGTGTCCTGAGGTGGATGGCTGGTTCCTGGCTAAACTCCATGTGTTCCAGGACTCTCTGGAGGAGTTGGACATTTCACACTGTCCACGCATCACTGCAGGCGGCTTGGCTGCACTCGGGAATCTCAGGTAATCAAACAAAACTGATAAATATAGCTTAATATCGCTAAGATATCCACTGCTCTAACAACCCTTTCCCTTTGTTTCTGTTGTCTATGTGTTGAAGGGGACTGAAGCACCTGAATGTGTCATCCCTACCAAAGATTTCAAGTCCAGGACTGTTGATCATCCTGCTGGAGGAGATGCTACCACAGTGCCAGATCGTAGCTGATGGTTATGACCTGAGGCAGGCAGGAGGGGAGGTCATAGATAGGCAGATACAAAGACAAAGGTAGTGCAGGGATGGGAGCAGCAGACTTTTCTGAAAATCATAAAGGGAAAGCTTTGTTAATTTATAACTCCAGGTTCCACGAGATATGGGTTCTTCACTGACATTTGCATAAGTTTCTTTGTACGAACTGGTTATGGATTTATAATTAGACGTGTACATCAAATTAAAACAAAGAGTTGTACATGTGACAGGAAGATGTATGTTCTGTTGGATTATTTTAAATGATTTGGTCTGTATGTTTTTATGCATCACACCAAAATCAGTTTGTAGATAAAAGTGCCCAGTTATCATGTACAGTTTTATCTTTCCAAGAAATCTGTCTCAGTCCAGTTGTACTTCGTCTGCCATGAATGTTTTTGAAAGTAACTGTATTATGATTGTAAATAAATACATGTAAAAAAAAAATACAATTAAAATCTTTTTTTTTATATATCTTTTATATATAGTGCCAGGTAATGGATTAGTCAAATCACCTTTAAAGATTTAGTCAAATTAAATCTGATTCCTTAGAGTCAAGTTATAATCCAATTATAGATAAGTCGCTCCATCATCTTGAGCACACTAGCTTTGGGCTTGTGGAGGGTAAAATTATTTTACAGGAAGGAAAATCAGTATCCCCCCCAGCAGCATTAGTAAGGGGATGGTGAAGGTCACACAAGATTTATTAAATTGAAATTTATAAAACTGAAAGTTATAAGCAGTGCCACAACTAAGCATGCACTGTAAGAGTTTGGTCTCTACTAAAGAAAACGTGGATCTATGCGATCTCTCAGATACATTATGGTTGGATATAATTAAAGTAGAACAATTTAGACTTTATTTCTGGATAAAATAAGGAATTCTTAATTGCTGAAGAAGAAGAATGAAAGGATTATTGTAAACTATGGTTTCATATAAGCATATACAGCGCAACCCACGTGGCTATACAGTGTAGCTGTATGCATTTCTAATCATCACAGTGGAAGCTTACATGAGAAAACTAAAGCCTATAATCCAGTATGAGTCTTCGTCCTGCAACAGAGCTACATCCCACAGTGGTCTGCTAAAGAAACCAGTGGGGCTGGGATACGAGAGAGACTGCGGCTGAAGAAACCACTGCTATATTTGTATGTTCATATCTACAGCTATTTGTTAGCCAGTTTTGATGTAAAAAGATCATATTTAAAAGCTTCATTTAATGTTCACGCATGTCGCTTTGTACTCATAATTATATCGCAAACAGAATGTATATTCATTGCAGATAGTATCCATATATATATATAATCAGCTATTTCAGTACTACAATGAGTAGTAGGAACCAATCACGTCGTATTCACGGGGTCACGTTAAACACGGACATTGTTTTTGACGGACAACAACAAGACGGATCAGCTGAGCGCCTTCTGTAGATATATGTCACCAATTTATTGAATCATTAGAAAATTTAATTTGATTGTCAGTCCTGCCATTGTAGTTGAAGGGCGCCAGAAGTCGGATAAATGTCTGATGCATCAGGTAGGATGGCTGTCTGCTCCGTAAACGAGACACAATTCCGAAGATAATTTTCACCACGCTAGTGAGCTAGCTTTACAGCTTTTTCCTTGTTTAACGAGTCTAGATTTTAACAGTGTGTCCAATTTTTTACTATTTTATTTATTCATTCTTTCTTTTTATTATTAAAGAGCTTCCTAAAAAAGAAGAAGAGGTGGAGGTTACGCCTGAACCAGAGGTGAAAACAATTTAATTAATTTGCGATAATTTGCAGTTACACAAATCCAAACAAAGCCCTTGTGTTGTTTCCAAGTCTGGCACAGCAGAGCATGATGTCATTTATATCAAATGACTCGGACAAGGAAATGTATTGGAGATATTGACAGTCAATGCTGTATGTTTTCTTCTTCTACAGGAGCAATCTGACGACAGCAGTGAGGACGAGGGTGCAGGCGAGAGTACGATTTGTTTGTTGGTTTTATTTTTTTACGTGTGAAGCCTGTCCAAGTAAAAGTCAATGTCCATCTTCAAAGCCAAGTGTGAGACTGTTGGCTTTAAAAATCCTGCCCAAGCAACACTGGGACAAACTAATTTTTTCTCATTAAATTAAGACGTTTAGAGCCACCCAGGCTTTGATGTCTTCAAGACATGACTGAAGTGGTGCAAGGGAGAAAGTATTTTTCTTTTTAAGTGGCCCATATTTGACTATCTTCAGTATAAAAATGACAGAAGATGCTATGCCTACTCAGGACTGATCCCAGGGACAGTAAATAAAAAGAGAAAAAAGTCTTCATTAAAATTCTACATTAATCAACATTGATTACTTACAAGCAAAGTTATATTTGGCTTATGTGTGTAAGGGCCTTTTCACATGGCGTGCTCAGGCCCGGGTCCGAGCATGTTTGACCACAGATTTTGTCCATGTGAATGCAAACAGGCACATGCCACCTAGTGTTCTGGCGCCGACATTACCAAGTGTGCCCGAGCCTGGTTCAAGCACTGGCATGTGCACACAACTCAGGAGAAATCGATTCCGGGCACGGCACGGGCCCGAGCACGCCATGTGAAAAGGCTCTAAAATAAGTTCTGCCTACAGTGTTCGGAGCCAAGGAGCACCATAAATCTTAATCATTCTGTCCTGTTTCTCTGACCAAACTCACGTAATGTTTTGATCACCCTCATCTGATTCTCCCTTCTTCCTGCCAGTGGACTTCCTACGAAACCTCTTCTCCAGCACCCTTGGCCTGGGCTCAGCAGAAAAGGTGTTGGATGAGCTGACTCTGGATGGAGTTGCTCAATATATGAAGAGTGGCAAATGTGAGTGTTTGCTTACTTTGACTTTAGCCTTTCATTCTGGGATTTATCATAGCGGATTGATTTACTGCTTATAAGTTGCAGTTATTATTTTTTGAGTCATGAGTTTCTCTGCTTCCACACAGGTAAAAACATCATCTGCATGGTCGGAGCTGGAATATCCACATGTCTGTATAGAAGCTTTGAACAGCATTAGCATTTAATATTTTTATCAATTGTTTATTGACTATTGTTTTTATTTAGTTTATCCTCATCCCTACTTGCTCACATCTTCTCCCTCCTTAGCTGCTGGGATCCCAGATTTCCGCTCGCCTGGAACTGGCCTTTATGCAAACCTGCAAAAATATAACCTGCCTTATCCAGAGGCCATTTTCCAGATAGATTATTTTAAGGTTGGTCAAAGACTTGCACATGATGACATCTTACTTGAAGCCATGAAAAAGCATTTTCAGCTTTTAAATTGTGAATTTTGTATAATCCAACAAAATATAATCCAATTCATATGATATCATATAAAACTTGTTAATTTATCCTTGATAGTATTTAGAGTCTGTATTAGACTTGACTACTAGTTATAACTCCATTGTATTACCATTTTTCATGTTTCTTGGTGTAGCTTTATGTATTTTGACTTTCCCTGCAGTAACCAACATCTTCTTTATCTTGCATTGCAGAAACACCCAGAGCCATTCTTTGCTTTGGCAAAAGAACTGTACCCGGGGCAGTTTAAGGTACATCATGAAACCTTTCCATCCACAGATTATTTGCTTTCTATTATAAAGAATGCCTCACTCTGTTTTCTATACTTGTGTTAAAAATGTAGCCCACCATCTGCCACTACTTTATAAAAATGCTTAAGGACAAGGGGCTCCTGAGACGCTGCTACACACAAGTAAGAAAAACACAAATTCCAACAATTAGGAACCAAGAGTCATTGTTATGTCTGTATTTATGTAACCGAGTGTGTCTGTGTAGAACATTGACACTCTGGAACGAGTGGCTGGCCTCGAAGGAGACGATCTAATCGAAGCTCATGGAACATTTTATACTTCACACTGTGTCAGCTTCTGTTGCCGCAAAGAGTACAACCTGGACTGGATGAAAGGTGTGTTCTTGTTTTTCACTTTTGATTATTTGTAGTGGTTCCCAAAAATGGGTGGTGGTGGGGGGGGGGAGGGTCCAGAGATATGATTCAGCCATCCTAAAAAACTTCTAGCAAAACATGGAAAAATTTGTGAAAGTACCAATGAAAACAATGAGAAAACATGGTGGGGCAAATTTTACCATAAGCTTGACCAGTAAGTGATGGTCACACACAATGTGTTGAATGTCTCTAAATATCAGCGTCTGACAGTGTGAAGACACTTGCAGACTTCTCATTCTGAACACAAAGAGAAACCTTGTGATTACTTTAGTAATAAATGGCTTTGGTGGCACATTTCTCTGTGGCAGTGGAATCGTGGAGGGCTTAACAGTATTGTTGTCAATAGAAAGGGGCCCTGCAGAAAAAGTTTGGGAACCACTGGATAATCGAATTTTTATGATTTTAAACATTTGGGATTTCAACTTAGGCTGTTTGTCTTGTAGAAAAAATATTCTCTGATGCCATTCCCAAATGTGAAAAGTGCAGCAGTTTGGTCAAACCAGGTCAGAAGATCCTTGTTTCTGTGAGAAACCTTATAGTCTGTGCATTCCATTTCTGTTTTAAATTTAAATTAAATGAAACGTTTTCTCATTGTTTCTCTGCCCAGATATTGTTTTCTTTGGAGAGAATCTACCGGTCCGATTCTTCACTTCCATGAAGATGGTGAGCACATGGTGTCGGTTTGTGACACATTTGACAAAATGGGACTTAGAAATATTACAAAAATGAGTTAATTTGTCGTCATTGTGTTCAGGATTTTCCCCGTTGTGATCTTCTCATCATCATGGGGACGTCTCTGCAGGTCCAACCATTTGCAAGTTTAGTTGGCAGGTACTACCGATCAGCCCTTGCACTCCTAAGCACACACTTTGCTGCATTGATGATCTGCTCGTGTATTGTTGGTTGGCAGTCAGTGAGCCTGTCCTGCATTATGAAGGTTTCAGGCTTTGTTTAAAAGGCTGTAACAATCAGCCCAAACTTTCTCTGTCTTGTGTTTTTATCATTTCAGAGTTTCCAAAGGTTGCCCCAGACTGCTCATTAACATAGAGAAGACTGGGCAGGTAAGCCATCACTGCTCCTTCATCCTTTCATGCATTTCATCATCATTATATTTTTTGTTAAAATGCATGTCTTTACATGTTAGTGCAGCATCGTGAGCATTGTGCTTCTCCCTGCAGGCTGATCCAATGCTCGGGTTGCTTGGTTTTGGAGGAGGGATGGACTTTGATTCAGACAAGGCGTACAGGTGATGATAACATTCTGTCATTTCTAGCTGTTTTAATATATCACTCTTTTCCTCAGGTTGCAGCTGAGGTCTGAGTATGTTTTGTGTGGTAATGCTTTTTAAAATCAATAGCTTGTCCATAATGATGATGTTTTTTGTGTGCCAGATTCAGATGTAATCACACAGTTAGACATTTCACAGCCAGAGGGTGCCAGACCATCATCCATTATTCAGACAGAAAAGGCTGAGCTTAGCTAAACTCATAATTAATAGTGTACATTGTTAGAAGGAGGATGCTTTAAGCACTTTTGTATTTTTTGTTTTACCTCTCACAAAGCTAAAGATGATTGAATACATGAATGCTTAATGTGGTGATTTAGTATCACACATACTCATTAATCACCCACTCAGTCAGTTTGATTCCATTCTGACATCAATGTTGATTCATTGGAACTACCCAGTCATCTCTGCTGATTAAAAGGACTATTATATATAGCTTTATACTTTCCCTGAAGGCATTACTTGAACAAGCTTATAAACACAATATTTTGAGCAACACAAGCAGAAAATGGCCATTTGCTGCATAAACAGAAGAATCTTTTCTTTGCTGTGTTCATTTTTTCATTCATGCTCTGATGGTTGTGTGATGTCAGAGCTGCATTTATCTTTTATTTTAAGCTTCAGGATTATCTTCTTTAGGATTATAATGTCAATTAGATGAAAATGAAAAAAACAAAAGGAATACCAGAGTCAACAGAATACAGCTCTCCATTAGCTTCCGTAGGTTTACCTTTTAGATGCTGCTGCTGCTGCATCCAGTGCTGTTCTGTGGTTGTGTGCCGCCCGTTTTTGATTGTTAAAGATTTGTGTCTCATTGTCAGGGACCAAGCATTAAAGTCATGTGGATGCTTATAGTAATTTTTCTGTAAATTTTATTTTTTTATGGACCCAAAAATCACAATTAAATCCAAAGGAATAATGTCAGCAGCTTGCCCATAAAAGAAGTAAACTCAATATAAGACGACTCAAAACTCTAACTTAACTAACTTAACGAGGGAAACCTGACTGACAATGACAGGGTAAAACCAAATGGATAGCACTGACTAAACAAAGATTGAAAGTAACTTTGTTGTTGATTTTAACCTGCTGACTGTCTCTTCCCTCCAGAGATGTAGCTCACATCAGTACGTGTGATGAGGGCTGTTTGGCTCTGGCCGAGCTGTTGGGATGGAAGGTGAGCTCCACGTTTCCTCTCTTTGAAGTCCTGTGTGTATTTATGGTTTGCACTTCCTGCAGAGCTCGTAGAGCAGAGAGCTGTCGCCACAGAAGGATGATGTGGTGCTTTTATTGTAAGTCAGGGACAGGCCACATTGTAGATAACACTGTTTTTTTTTTACATTTCCTCTAAGTTTTTTTTGTGTCATGCTCATTTGTTTCTAGTCTCTAAGGCTTAACCACACAATACCTCTGTAATATATTATAGGTTTAGCATACAGCCCATAAGAAGAGTAGACCTCATAGATCGATCTGACAGAAATCTTTGCAAGATGCAGTTAGGTGGAACTTTCCATGTCAATTTTCTGCATGTCCAGCTGAAACTACATAGCTGACACTTGCATCCTAGGTCAGGGTCACAGTGAGGCTGCAGCCTATTAAACCTGCTATCAGCTTAGAGACAGAATAGATCCTGGACAGGAGGCCAATGCAAAACAAGAACAAATGAGACAAACAGTAAGTCACACTCCCTCCTAATGTTAAGCATTTAATCATCAGCTAACTTAAAGGTGAAGTCCACTTTTTTGCAAGTGGGGCCTTAATTGTGATGTAAACTGAAGTGTACTGGACACCTATGGTACTTTTTGGAGATTTGGATCCTTCCCTGAGATATTTGTTTCGAACGGCAAACACCAAAACGCCATACATGGAACAGTATTGGGCATGCATTTGCGACACTAAATCAGTTAAAAATCAGCTATTTTTTAAAACGTCTGTGTAAATACCGTAGTATTCATTCCGTCCCAGTGCCTTTTGGAATTTTTACGCTCCTGGACTGAGATTAAAACGCTATTGTTTACAGCGTCGGGGGCGTGACGTCACCTCCGCACGCAGCCAGCCATTAGCAACCTCACTTTGTTTACTACAGCGGGCGTTCAGAAGAAAGCATCGGGAAGCTAACAGAGGCTAACTTTTCAACAACCTGGCAGAAGAATTGGAATCGTTATTGGAAATAGAAGAATACTTTGAATATGACGGTCGTCCCTATCGGTTTGAGCCAGAATATACGGATGAGGAGATATCAGAAAGGAGGAGGAAGAGACAGGCTGTGGAGCAGAGGGGCGTTGAACAGCAAGCTACTGATCGTTCACGGACAGACGTGTTTGGTGGTGTACATGTGGACATTGTTCAGTCTTGACAACATAAGAGGAATACCCTCAGGTACATATCAAAGATGCAAACTCCAGAGCAAGAAGGTTCCAGCTGAGATCGTTGCTGTGAATCCGTAGAGATAACCGCTGCAGCATCTGCTGCCCAAAGTCAGTTTTCTGTCCCAACTGATGAGCTAAAGTTGTCAGGACACAAGAACAGGAGTTGGAAAGGCAACCTGACTGGCATGATGAAGTATTTTGAAGCACATTGAAGCTAGGCTTCTGCAGCATGTTGTCTCAAAGTGTCAACCTAACATGGAAAGGGTGAAGCTAATTATAAACTATTGCTCTTTTTATTGCCAGTGCTATGCATTTTTATTTTGGTCACACATCTGGTACTTTAATCTGTTCTTTGGAGCAGCAACATTCCATCCTGAAGGCATTTTATTCATTCAGCGACCCACACAACTTAGAACAGGATTAAAATTAAATCTGATAAGAATACTTCACCTTAAAGGTATCCAGTGGTCTCACAGTAAGCGAAAAACTCTCTTATCAAGATATATTGATGAGTGATTCCCATCCCGACAGCGTGTCATCATACAGTATGTGCAAATTTTACATCTGCAAACACTGAGGATTTCTTGTTTTTTAAACCAGCAGTAACGCTGTGTTCTGTCCTGTGACATGTAGACCACAGTACAGATCTGTGCTGGTCACACATCACGCCGGCTGAGATTGACTGACTGTTTTTTAGCTTTTAATTATATGAAAATATTAACCCTGAAGAAAACACAGACATGATTTAGCCAGCTAAAAGAATTGTCATGCAATATTCTAAGGTTTTGATATGCTTAAAGGCAAAATAAAAAGTTAAGCGCAGAGTATAACTGTGTGGTGTAAACGTTCAGAAGCAGAGAGGTTGAACACTTTTAAAAAGTCTCTTGTTTTTTTTGGTAATGTTCCTGTGTGAAGATGTGGTCGAAGGCCACACGTTTAGGCTGACATGTCATGAAACAGAAAGCTTGAGGTGTTATTCTCTGTTTCTATGCCATCAACAGTATGTCCCCTCTCACGCCACAGACCAGTCACCCTAAACTCGTTTTACTTTTCTGCTCATCCAGGGGGAGCTGGAAGAGTTGGTGAAGCAGGAGCATGCCAGGATCGACAGTCAGGACCAGAAAGAGAAGGAAAGCAAAGGTTCTGCAGCCAAGGCGAGTTCTGCTTCGGCGGAAGCAAAGCCCAAAGCTGAGGAGTAACTTACTAAAGCCTCCTGTTTATTAAAAAAAAGTGGCATCGCAGTTTAGAGAGGGTTTATTCAGAGAAATGAACATGCTGGGATTTTTGCTTTGGAGTGAAACTTGGTGTCTGTCGCACTTAATTCTTCTGAGGACAATTTTTATCCATGCTTTTGTTTATAAAGGTTTTTGGCAGTTTACTAACACTTCTTTACATTATCCCTCATCTGATCCAGCAGCTACAATGTTCATGTCTGTACATTTTAGCCACAGATGTGTGGAAGGTGATCAATGATGCTGCAACTCTGCATCACAGTTGAAATGAAATTATTCTGAAGTAAAGGGGGCTTCAGTTTTTCTTGTAAATATAACAGGATAATTTTTGTTTTGGACACGAAAGTCTTTTCTTTTTTCTTCCAATCAACAATGTTTTTCATAAGTTTAATGAACTTGCGGTTGATTTTCTATTTATATTCATACTTTATGATAATAGCATTCTATTGATATTATAGAGCAAAGCTGTGCTAACGTTATCAGTTGTCTCTCATTAATTGAGACCTTCATCAGTTATTTGTTGATTTTCTTTCATAAAACTTAATGCATTGACAACATGCTGTTTGGTCACCAGAAAGCTAAAGACATGTTTGCTGAAAAACAGTCATATGCAAAAGTTTGGGCACCCCTGATCAATTTCAAGATCTTTCTTTATAAATCATTGGTTGTTTGGATCCTCAATTTCGGTTAAATATATCATGACAAACACAGTGATATTTGAGAAGTGAAATTAAGTTTATTGGATTTACAGAAAATGTGCAATAATTACCTAAATGAAAATAGGCAGGTGCATAAATTTGGGCACCCTTGTTGTTTTATTGATTTGAATACCTTTTAGTAATAATTATTGGTACACAAAATTTGTTTTGTAAGATCATTGACCCTTGACCTACATACAAAGGTGTAGCCAATCATCAGAAGGGGTATTTAAGGTGGCCAAGTGCAAGTTTTTCTCCTCTTTGCATCCTCTCTGAAGAGTGACAACATGGGAACCTCAAAACAGCTGTCAGACGACCTGAAAACAAAAATTGTTCAACATCATGGTTTAGGTGAAGGATACA
>JAVQJG010111694.1:0-20175 GCA_036024015.1 Craterocephalus amniculus | reverse complement strand
GATTTTTGAGTTTTCTGAAGCTGTAGGCCATAATCAGAGACATTGAAACAATAAAAGGCTTGCAATATTTCAGTTGATTTGTAATGAATACACAATGTATGACATTTCATGTTTTTTATTGCATTACAGGAAATAAAGAACTTTATCACAATATTCTAATTTTCTGAGACAGACCTGTAAGCCAAAAGGCTTCATCCTTCCTGTTACTGTACAGCTGAGCAGGCTGAGTCAACCCTCCTGTGAGGCAGAACCCAGGGATTACACATCCCTATCATCAACACTGTGTATCGCACAAGGAACGTTTCTGGTTGCCATGGGAACTCAGATGTGGACTGTGCGTCCTCCCACACACACACACACACACACACACTCACACACACTGTTAGGCTGTGATGAGGAGTTTTTGGATCTTTGTTCCAGCTTCAAACTGGTTGATGTCAGGCTGGATGACGTCCTGATGGAGCTTTGCTGGGAGTCACGTTTCCTTCTGCATGACTCAGCTGCTTTTCTGCTTCCTGTAAAAATTGTGTCTTCATTGTGCTTTCGCTCATTTCAGGTCCTTTTCAGAGGCTGTTTGCGTGTTTGTGCGATGACTGAGAAACACACAACAGAACAAACAACCAGCTCATGTCAGGTTCCTCCTGTTCTGATCCTCATCACGAGATCCTGAATCTTTCTGTGCATCCAGAGAGAAAATCCCAACTCGTCCAGTTTTCTGCCTCAGAGCATTTTAAACGGCATGAAGACAAACTCTTGTTCACATGGCTGCTCCTCATCACCGATCTTTAACCTGCATTTGTGGATTTCAGGGTGAAATGTGGTTCCTGGAGGTCTTCCTGAGTTTTTGCACTGGTTTCCAACATCGCCCATATCCATCACTGATTTTCCAAATTCCCTGAATCTTTAGATAATATGTTCTGTAAACGATGGGAGATCCAAGGTCCGAGAGAGTCTGCCCCTCCAAGGTGCTCTCTTTAAACCCAATCATGTTATCGAGCTGTTTATAATTAACCTGATTCACTCCAGATGTATCTGTTTAGTGTTTTTCCAGCATTTTTTTGTGAAGCATCCAGAATTTTGACTGATTTGTTGCTGCTTTCAAATTTAGTGTTTTTAGTTTAGTGATTTTAACATTCATGTTTGTTGTATGAGAGTAAAAAAGAGTTGTTTTCATGGGTTTAATGTCTGTAAACACAGTTTTCGCATTCGGGACAATGACTGAATTACTTGACTTGAAATGATCAATGAGCGCATATTTTTAATGTAACAGCAAAACATCTCATTTTAAACATTTGATGTTTTTCATGTGTTATTGTGAATAAAATCCTGGTTTGTGAGAATCACTGAGTTTTTATTTAGACTTTAAACATTGTCCCGAGTTGTTTTGAGTCAGGGTTGAATTCAACTTTCATTGGGAGAAAGTTACTTAACAAACAAAATTAAGGTGTGCTTCACTGTTTTCAACAACTTAGCGAATACATACAAGAGCACAAGAAACAAAGCCATTCAACTCACTTGACTCTCAGAGTCCAAACTTAAAAAGGTCTTTTGTAAAAATTAAATCAATCAGGCGATTCTCCAAACACACATCTGTTGTGTGACTGATGAGTCATCTGCGGCACAAACTCATCATCTTCGGTGCATATTTGACGAGTCATTCTGGTAGCAGCTGCAGCATCGGCTCATCCAGAACCACATCCAGGCTGCTTCAAGTTTTCATACTTAGCTTCTAGCTGTAAGATGTGCTAACATTAAAGACAACTTTATAATGATGATCTCTACTGAATATAAAATATGGAAAGAAAATTATGTATTTGTTTGCAAACCAGGTGAAACTGTCTGGAAAAAGTTTGAATCTGCTGCTGCATCAGATATTTAAAGGATGAATCTGCAAAGTTCTGATATAAGACAGAGTCTGTACCTTTTGCTCCTCCATCTCCAGAAATCAACAATCCATTTCAGTCCGTTTTGTCTCTCTGACACATTCACCACTTTTCTCACTCTTTAACCTCCTCCTCCCAGATTATCATCTTTGCGTCTTCCTGTTTTTGAAAAAACACTGTCGCCTACTGAATCAGCAGAAGCAGGTAAAATGAGAATGTCACTTAGACAAAAAAAAAAAGATTGAATCAGGCCACTTTGTTTGAACAAATTAGTCTTTAAACAATATAGTATAGAACTTAGTAGCATAGAAATGACAAGACATAAGAGTTATAAACACACTGGCCACGTTTACATGAGAATTTTAATTCCTCTTTAACTCAGAATTAAAGTTAATTCTGCTTTAATCAGATAAAAAATTACAATGTAAACACTTAATTCGTGATGTGAATATTAGTCCTGAATGAAACTTAATCCTGAATAAAGAGGCTGGTTTATTCCATGTGTAATTCTGAATCAGATAATTCCTCTCTCACCCTCTATCATGTAAACCTTTATTGCGCTTCAAATGCATTACTGGGATTCATTCAACCAATTCATTCAGGGTTTGGGAAGAATTTAAATTAAACTTTAATTCAGAATAAATATTTCCATATAAACCCGAAGGAGAATATTTTAATTCTGAATGATTTAATTTAGAATTTTAATTTTAATTAAAGAACATCATATAACTGTAGCCTCTGTGATGTTAACGTTCGGCTAAAAGCAGGTTTTCAGCCTTTAATGTTTCCTCGCAGAGAACCAGCAGACTCACATATAACCAGACATCATAACTGCAGTTTTTCTTCAGTGTTTCTGAGGGTTTGCTCTGGCTGCACCTCGTCCTTCTGCTCTGCCCCCGTCCTGTAGGGATCAGGCTATTTGTTGGGTGACAGACAGATTAAAACACTTTGCAGATCTGAAGATGAAACCCAAACACAACTTTGGTTTAATCCCATTTCTGTTCAGTAGGAGCCTGGTGGTTACTGTTCACGGAAGAGAACGATGCAGCTCAGCTGACACCGTGTTTGTTGTTTCACAGCTTTAAAAAATACACTGATATTATTTAAATCACCTAATTACGTTAACTAACACACCAACATCACCATGTTAGCTTCTTGTTATTCAGCAGAACCCATGAAGATATATAAAAATAAATATATAATTATATCAATGTTTCGTTCGTGTATTATGTCTTCATGCTGGAACGTTGCTCTTGAGGAATATAATAACTAATGCTATTCTTTTTATCCTGTTTAAATAGTGAAAAAATCCTCTTTTACAACCATAAAAGTTGGCCTTTTCAGATGTTTTTAAAACTAAAAAGTACTTTATGATAAAAGATACATTCATCAAGTAATCTTTATAAAGATATTTTTACCGTTTCATGGAAAATCTGAGCTGATTGTGAATCTGATGCAGCAACATGTTTGTAAAAAGTTGAATCAGGAGCAAAAAAAAGGTTCCTGAGGTTCACCAGTCTATAAACAGAGAAGGAATTTCAGAAATTTAACATTTTGAAGACTTTGAAGATCACACCATAACAGTGTGATATCAAAAGATTTAGAAGGAATCTCTGTACACATGAGACAAGACCAAAAGTCAAAACTGGTACATGGAGGTGTTGCTGTAGTGCAACATCTGCTGCATCCAGACAAGCAGAACTGGTCTGGATCTGGTCCTGGACCACAGACTGCATCCATCCCAGCAGCAGAACTGGCCGCTGCATCCAGACCTGCAGTCAGGACCAAACACGTGGAGCATCATGACGAAGGTGCAGGACTGGGGAGCAGCTAGAATCCTGATCAGACCATAACAGGACGACATTCCTGCTCTCCTCACTTCCCAGATGTTTACAGACACGATACTGAACATCAGCCTGAAACTACTTTTTACATCACATCCATTTCAGCTCAGATTGAACATAAAATTATACAATATCAACATTTTCAACATCTGATATGATGTGTATGTTCTACTGTTAATAAAATATGAGATTAAGAAATTAAATTAAATTCTTTTTTATATCTATTTTTGGCATTAGGGTTGAACACAAAGCTCCACAAAAGAAACAGTTTGACTCAAATTAACTCAACTGTGCTCAAGTTAAAACGGAAAGAGGGACCTTACAGCTTTAAATGAGTCACCAGACGTCAGGTAGAAGAATTGGGTCACTGTTATGTGAGAATATAAAGTAGCTTCTCTCCTTCTGCAGCTTGGTTCAGTCATACTGCTCTGATTAGGTCAGACCTCATTAACATCACAGATCATGCATCTGTATAAGAACCGTACATTTGTGTAACACCTGTTCAACATTTTAAAGATTATTTCACTAAAACTGAATCTGAAGTGCAGAATTAGCTAATGATGTTACCAACACAGAACATTTGCTGAATTCAGCCAGAATCAAGAGGAAACTGAGGATGTAGGTGGTGCTTTGCGACATTGCCTGCTGCAGCACACCTGATTAAAATGAAATGGTTCCGCAACAGCAGGTTTTCAAGTTCTAGCTCACTAGTTCCCAGACTGGGGGTCACCAGATAATTGTAAAAAAAATAAACCAACATTTATCAAACTTGCAATTTGTCTCAGGACAGTCAAAAACTAAACCTAAATCTAAAATTAGCACCTTCATTTTTCAGCAAATTAACGCATAAATCCACATTAATCCCCCTTATTTATGAAGACAGACCGTTTTCAAGCCTTAAATTTTGAGAATTTAAGGTATTAGATGACCCATCTAATATCGAACAATTAATCATTGTCGTCACAGGAGCGGGGTCGCGAACACAAAAACATTTTGTCTTGGGGATTGTGGCTCAAAAAGTTCTTTCTTGCCTGTTATTGCGCTACCAAAACCAAACCTTTGGCGGCAAGAGTATGAGGTTGGGTCCTCAGGTTTGTGACATTGATGATGCACATAGAGAACACAGTTACATTGAGATCCAGGATGCTTTTTGTGTATTTATTTCTCACCAGGCACATAGCTATTGCAGCGTGTTCGGGATGAGTACATAAAAATGAAAACCAGCGACTTGGACTGATACAGAATGATGAATTAATAGTGCGCACAACCAATGTGCAACATGCGGTCATCAAAAATAACTTGCCCCCCCTGACCTTTTCATCGGTGTTACTGGTGAGTGCACACCTTTATATCTTCCACACCTGTACAGGCCCACTCGCACCTGAATCACCTCTGCAACACACATACCTCAATACATTTCGACAAATGAATATGTAATTGAATAAAGGTGCAAATATGCCATGACAATATGACATTTGATCATTCAAATTTAATTCTTCTTTGTCATTACGATGTTCAAAACTATATTGAATATTACATTGCCACTTTGTATATTAAATTGTGAATTGCAAAATACATTTTCAAATTACATGAGAAAGTTAAACATTGAATTGCCATTTTAACAATTAAAATGCATTTTTAAATATTCAATTGCCACTTTGCCAATTGAATTGCAAATTGCACTTAAAGGTGCACATACGCTTCCATAGTTCTGTCTTATATTGTCAACCACTACCCTGCCTCCGGTAAAACTATATCTCTTCAATCACTCTTTCCAAAGCCAATAGAAGAGTTGCCGGATCATTAAGTTTGCCAATAATAATTGCTGTTTCTGTACTTAGCATTGATGACCATGATCCTGATTCAGCAGCAGAGGAATTTGCAGGCGGGTGCAGAGTTTGGGTCAAAACTGAAAAGATGACAGATGATTTTAAAAGTGCAACAGTCATCTTTCCTGTGGTGATTAACGATCAGGCGTCACACTAAACATGGGATTCCATAGTAACCTCCAGTATTTCATTGATACAGAAAAGCATTCATTCATTCCACGTTTTTCATTCTTCTCTCTCTGCTGGCACAAATTACTCAGCTTGAAGAAGAAAAAGAATCAGAAACGACTGCAGCGTATGGTTAAAGTGTGAAGCAAACCTGCTGGCAAGGCTTTGAATGTTGCTACAGTTGAGCCAGAAACACATTAAGCCCGCTTTTTTTCTCTTGGCCAGGACTGTTCATTGTTGAATATCTTAACAAGTTTTTCTATTTTTATTCGGATCTACTGTTCCTATTATATATTTGATTGATTTGTGTTTCATGGCTGGGTGTACAGGCAGTGAAAGGTGGATACCAACAAACTTATAAGACTTTGAGGAAATAGCCCTGCCAGTCCTATGAGCAAACAAGCACATTGTAGGAAAATGTATTTATACATGGCACAGCATCAACACTTTTAACACCATCAGTCCAAAAATCACATCAGCCCATTTTCACAAAGATTTCCCTGTATTTTTCTCTTCAATTAGGTAATTTATATCAAAATTGTGTAGAGCACAAGAAAACCATTGTCTGATATTAACAAGGATTGAACGGTGGCCCAGGACAGCCGACAACCACCGTACTTTCAGCTATGACATACATTGAACTTTTGAATGATTAGTCTTTTAGACAGCAATTAAAACTGAGCTTTGGGGGAAATCTGGGGGTTACAGCCGGGGCCGAATAAGCCTGGGCAAGTCTCCTACTTGTTATTAATGGAAAGCACCTCCCAGGTCTCTGCTCTGCTCTGCTCTTATTTTATAGCTGCTTTACTGCATGACTGTTACCAGTGCTCAATAACTCTGACCCTTGACATCTGACGCAAGCCAGCAGCCCAAATGATTCTCCTGCTGTCATAAATACTTTAATGTTAGATTTTATTATCAGAAGGATAACAGTATTTTATGCATTTCTCTCAGAATTATGAGCTACAATGTCTTAGCTGCACAGACAATAGGAGGTATGACCTGCATCCTTTCCCTTTCGTTACAGCTTTCCTCATATAGAAGCTTTGCTTAATCTAAAAGTTATTTTCTCTCTTCTATGGCCAACAGCAAAAGTAAAACACAAGAAGCAACTTTCCATCTTTCAAAGCTACTGTAATGCTTTCGCAAGAGTGCAGTTTCAGATCAGACCTCATGGATTATGTTAGGGCGAGGTCACGATGCTAACCCCTGTCTGAGTTTGGGAAGGGCGCGGCCTTCGACCTAACCTCTCTCACACCCATAGTATGTAGACTTTAAGTGGAGCTTTGAGGTTATACTAAGATGAGGCTGTGCTACCTCAGCCTATGGCTGTTTAACCCTGTCAGGACAACAGAGCACTGGGATGAAACCCTGAGGACACAGACAGCAGGAGCCTGTCTTACATAAAGCAAATAAAAAAAACTCAAGTGTTCAGCAGCTGGACTACAACATTCAAGCATCTTCAGGACTGAAACTCATTCTTCAAGCTTTACAGTTAAAAACATTGACTGTTTGAGCATCTGCAAAAATCCTTATAGTGCACCATTCAGTGGCCATAAAATCCTGAAGTCATGGAATTTTTTAGGAGACATTTAAAGTGATTGTGTGAAACTGACCATCTGAACCACTGCCACAATCATGGTTGCAATGTGCTCCTTAGTATGAGGTCATCTCTATAAAACAACACAATCCTCTCAGCAGACTCTCCTCTTAGAGCTGTTAGACCTTCACATCCACCTCACGGATGTTGCACCTTCTGCAAAGTATAGATGCTGCTGTGGATTTGAATCAGAAGGTGATATAGTGTCTCATTCAGACACCTCAGGAGGAAAACCTGCCTTGAAAATGCATCATGTTGCTTGCTTGATGCATTAACTTGAATATGTACTATTATGAGGAATACTGAGTTACAGCCTCCCATGTAAACTGTGAGCCCCGAAGGGCCCATCAAGTGGCCGTAGTTAGATAACTCTTTTCAAACAACTAAAAGCAGGAGTTGATGCTGGCATTAGTGCCAGTTCAGAGATGGTTCAACTACAAAACCTTTTAAAAATCATTTGGCTTTTCAACCACTGACCCACATAATTACATCACCGGGAAACCTTTTTTTTAATGCAATTTATGTGTCATTTCAACTTCACTCGAGTGTATCCTGAATCCCTGTGGACAGCCAGAGAATAAAGAAGCAGATTGCTTTGGCCTTCTTTATAGTCTCTGTCGAGCTTTCCTTCGATGGGTCTAGCTTCGATTAGTCAGACCAGCTCCATGGTTTTAAAACAGTTAGATAAAAACCTCTGCAATATGACTAATGAAATGAAGAATTGACGTGCCTGATTTTTACAGGCTCAACAGCAAATTGTTCTCATTACTTAAAGAACATATTGAGGATTAAAGGACTTGTCCATCCATTTATCTTGGACTAGGCTCTGGTAACATTGTCCTTACATGTCTCCTTGTTGCAGTTCGTCCAGAAAGCTGCTGCTCGAGTCCTCACTAAGACCAGGATAGTGGATCATATTATGAACCAGCTAGATTCCTCAGGTCATCAGGGTCAAGTCAACTTTCATTTCCCAAAGTCAGAGCTAAACATGGACCGGCAGTGTTCAGGTTTTACACTCCTCATGTGGAACAAGCTGCTGGGGCGTGAAAGTCAGCATTGTTAGATCAGGGTTAAAACTATATTATCTGCTTCTTCTTGCATTTAATCATATTTTATTTTACTTTTTCCCTGTGTTTTGATTTGATTCCATTATTTTCTTTTTAAAGTTTGTTTTTCTTATACTTTTTAATACTTTGCATCCCTTTTAATGCTTTATGTAGCAATGTCAGTTACATTGTACATGATATGTGCCATACACATAAATCGGGCTTGCTTTGTGATACAGGTTTTTTTATTTATGTACTTATGCCTAAAATGGACAGTAACATAAAAGCTCTCTTTGCCACTGTACTAAAATTTCTTATTTCTAAACTTTAAACCTCCGACTCCAAAAACCCTGTGCATCGGCTGACGGCAAGAGAAGCGTTTAGTACCCTGAGGTGTGCATCGCATTTATTGAGGTTTAGAAGGGTGGGCCATGAGTGGGAATCACAGGAAGGGAACCTCACACCAGGCCTCTGCACAAACCCTGACAAGTCTGTTGAGCCCTTGGAGCAGGTTGCAGAGTGACAGCAGGACAGAGGAGGATGGTTTTACCAGAGGGAGCCATTCTCGCGATCACAACCCTCCCACCAGGACTTGTGGAAAACAAAGGCCTGCTGTGGCGGAAGGGGAATAATGAGAAGGCCAGGCCAAAGCAGGTACCTTGGCCTCTCAGGACACCCCACACAACCAATGTGGTAGACGACAAGGAGTGACATTTTCCATGCTTGCCTCCTGATGTCAGATTTCAGGCCCTAATTGGGCCTGAAATCTGACATTTGTTTTATATTTAATACCTGCACTTTGAAGATAAATATGAAAAAAGAAAAAAATGATTAGCTGTAGTATTTTACAGATTGCTTAAGTTCTTCACTAAAACTGGTTCTCTTGGCTTGTGGCCAGTGCTAAACACATCAGAATGCAAAAAGAACCCCCCAAAACTAGCCAACATTGGGCAATAAATCACAATTGCAACCGCCTCATTTTGTTGGGGGAAAAAAAAGGTGTTACAGAGGTGAATCCACAGGGCTGTGAAAGTGCAACCCACTGTAACACCCGAGCAGACGCCAGCAGTGTTACAGTCACACACCGTGATTCCAGCATATTCTGTGACGGCACAAACTGGACGGTGATGAAGGGATTCTTTAAGCAATATAACATGACCCTGTGTGAAAGAAACTGCTGTACACAGGGTTGAGTCATGTCAAGTGAAGGGTGAAGGGTTGTGTGTAGGGGTCGAGGATGTCTGCTTAAAGTAAATGGACCCTCCACACATACACCCACAGCCTGACAGCAAATGCCATAATTACAGGGAGGTTCACAAATGCCTCAGCAGTACTCCTTGTTAGCAGCCTATCACTCATTTAGACGCTGAGGATTCTTTTGGACCTGACGGTATGAGAGCAGAAGGTCCAAGGGGGTTAGATAAGTGTGTATGTGCATTACTGATTTTATTGATTTTCTCAGTTTCCTTGGTAATTTTCTCAATTTCAGATTGTGAGACAGTGAGACAAGCCACCTGAATGATCCAAATCTGGACTACCGTCTACATCTCATAAATGAGTGTAAGAACAGTGATTTGAAAGCCTTGGACTGCAGTTAAAGTAGCAGATGTAATCCTAGAACAACAAGAGAGAAGAAATATTTCCCAGATCGATAAAACCAACTATATGTCAAATTGTAAAGTGAAAGCAGCAGCTTAACAATTCATAACCGCTGAAAAAGCTCAGCTCACCTCTTAGATAAAAGGTCAGTCTTTTTATGTTATCTTTTGGTTCATTCCCTGCAAACGTCATCATCACTGTCGAAGTTTGCACCAAACTGCAGGAAACTGACAAGGCCCTTTTAGCTGGAGTGGAAAACTGACTCTTAACCTAAATAAAAAACTTTTTTGTTACCCCCTTGTCACTGCATAGCAAATGATTTCTGCACATGCTTCATTCTGAGAGCAAAAATATGACTGAGCACTTTAGGTCTTCACACTGTAAATCAGCTCAAGGACAAAGGACATAAAAAGGGAGGAACTGCTTTTCTAATGTCAGTATCTGTGCTGCGTGCACTGACATGTGCTCCTGCTGCCTCGCTTCCCATGCGAGTGTCAAATTTAAGGTTGAATCTTTTACAAAACTCGGGCTCTTTTCCCTTCTTTTCAACATGAAGAAAACTGATGTGCTTGGCCTTCAAACTACATCGCAATGTTTCAATGCATTCTTCTGTGGGCATCCTAAAATCACAAAAACACAATAGAGACAAAAGAAATCGTGGATCCGCCGGTTAGAAGCTACTAGGCAAAACGTTTAGCAGTTGAACTGTGTTTATATAATCTGCTATGTGTTTAGTAACACTGTCATACTAAATAGTGGCGGTGTTCTGCACAGTAAACAGGAGTGTGAATTGTGAAGCAGAAACTTTACCTGAGGTCCTGTTAGGTGACTCTTCCAGGAATTTATTCTCCCCACTCGCGCTTCAGAAACTTAAAAAATCCTCTGATGGCATGATGCCAACCAACGCAGTCCCACTGTGGTTTGCAGAGAAGCCCAGGAGGGAAAGACTCAGTAAAGACCTCGTACATGCACAACTGCAGGGTTTTACCTCGGCTGCCTTCAGCTCAAACTTCAGTGGTTTGAAAGGCGCTGCTGAAACACCTCAACACTCACTCAGGAGTCTTATCTCCACCCACTTCTTACACTGCCCCTCCTTTTTTTGTGTAAAACATACACACACAAACACACACACACACATACACACCTTACTTGTGCCCAGATTGCAGGCTGTTCCTTCCCCCCCTTTCTTGCCTGTGGGCCCAGGCCTTTGGGGCTCAGCCAGGACGGCTTCTGGGGTGTCTACATATGCGAGTGTGTGGTGTCTGTTAATACTCTACATCTCGTCTAATCATCAAGCCTGTTTTTATTCTGAACTGTTTCCTTAATCAAAACTTGTTGAAAGCTTTTGCAAAACAAAACATCAAAAAGAAAAAGAAAAAAAAGACAAAATCCAATCAACAACAACTTTCCAGATAAACACACACAGCTGAGTATTCACTTTACAGGATAGTACATACAATTATAAAAACTGTGATAAATGACACAGACTGGACTGAGTCTTATGGAGACATGGTTTCCAGGCGTGTTTATTCAAAAACAAAGTGAAACAAAAAAAATGATAACAACAAAATAACAAGTACTGATTCCTGTTTTCTTTTAAGTACAAGTTTCACGGCAACTCATCAATGTAACATTTATTTAACATATTTTTATGCATGGAAGAGTATTAAATATATTTTCTTTTGAAATAATAACTACTGTAGCTTAGCTAATAACAACTGTGCAATGTACAAAAACACTGATCTTAGTCTCATACATTCTTTGTAAGTCTTTTTGCAGCTGCTGGTTCAGATAATCGCTCATGTCGCTGCCTCCAGCACTTTTACTTCTATTGTACAGCATTTGTAGTTACTCCCGCCCCCAAACAGTTTCCAGCTGTGCTATGTTCAAAATATAAGTTATATCACTATAATTATTTATTATTTATACATAATGCATACCCAACCGCAAGCAGTGTATTAAAGGGTTCAATACAGCTACATGTATTGTTGCACCCCTACTATTTATAAGATTTTCGCCTTGCTTACCTTTTAATGTAACTTATTCTTACCGGAGTGATTGTTGACATTTTGCAAAAACATGAGAAAAATCACCTTGAAATATAAAGAATGTGTTTTGAAAAATGATTTCAGTACCTTCTCAAAAATGTGATCATTTCATATTTCCCTCTAAAGTTACAACATGATAAAACGCTCAACAGACCATCGGCTATAAATATCACAAGACTGCATTATGGATATTTTTCAATGATCTCTAACAATAATTTTTTGAAGCAATCAAACTCCCTGAATAATCAATTTGGCGTTTAGTCTATGAAACATTATAGAAATCGCAGTTATCCCACACTGTATACTTTAAGCCTGAGGTAATGGGGCTTCCTTTGTTTGACCAGATAATAAAGGATGACTTTAACACAGAGGAACACATTTTACATTCAACAATATGAGTGTGAGCTGCATGATAAGGACTTTGCATCTTTGTTGTAGTGACAAGTGTGGGCGTTAGCCATGCGGCTCTGCAGGGTCTGATTGTTCAATCAATCTCAGCCTAATGCAGGGAGGTAATTAACAGTTACTCTGTGGATGCAGCACAGTCTCAACAGGCTTTGTGTAGCTGTTGTGTAAACACTCAAATCAACCTGAGTGTGTAGAGCTCTCTAACTTTTAGCTCTGGGCCATGAATGGTTAGGAATGATGGTGGGTGAGGATAATGATAGCAGGACGGGAATCTAATCTGTGTTGCTTTACTGAATAAAGAAGCATTAAGTCATTTTGTCCAGCAAAGAGCTAAAGAGCTGCGTGACCACAGGCAAACAACACCTTATATGGTGGCCTGTAAATGACAAAAAAATGACGGATGATTACTGTAAATAATGAAAGCGGCGCTTCACGACTACAGTATGATGGGCGATATATTTGAGATGTCACACGGATTGGTGTATGGCTTGTTAAAATCTAAATAATAGCGGCCGCAGCTGATGCGTATCAGTCATTTGTGTCAAAGACCAAAAAAAATAAACTATTGCTTTTATGTTTCTGCCAGATGGGAAATTCACACAACTGCTAGATCTTATGAGGACTTTTCTGCTGTACCTTTGTATATTTCTATTTTCTGATTAAAGTCTTTGTTCAAATGTTGCTTCTTTGATTTTCCTTTACCCCACCATCAGGACTAAAGCTCTGTTTATTTTTCTACACACCTCAAATTTTGAAGACATAGTATCCTTGTTTTCACTTGTTTCCAGTTCTAAAACTCAAAAAGTTCAGTCTTAATTAAACATATTTCCAATTTCAAACAGCAGTTGTGCTTTAATCATGAAATAAAAGACATCCTTGGTATGGCACAGCTGTTCATTCTACAGTGTTTTTCCAACAAGATAAGCGGAAGGGAAGGCGATGGTACGGTTCGCTGGCGGCACTTCTTGGGATGTTTAGAACGCGGCGCTGCTAGTGTTAAACTCTAAATATAATTCAACTGTTCACACTCAAGCATCCTTCTAAATCCCAGTCTAAACACAGACTTCATCATTTTGCAGCCTTTATTCACCGAATAATGTAGTCTTACAAAATCAGTCCAATTATGTGTCTTTACAAAGAAGCCTGAGGTTTTTACAGGCAAGAAGATAGTTTAGCAATAAGTCAGAGGACGAAGGGGCCTGGTAGGGGATGTAAGTCATCTAAGAAGAGGAAGACAATGGTAAACAAATGTTTCTAATGACCAGGAGCAGAGGCGAGACACAGACTGAGGTTTCATTGTTTTGTTTTTTCTTTTTATCAGTGCAATTGTCTGGCTTTGCCTTGAAGCAACAAATGGGTAGTTTTTTGTTACAGTTTTGTATGTGTCTGCTGATCTCTGTGTTTCTCATGTGAAATGACAGTTTTGCTACATTAAACTGGAAAACAAGCCTTTTTGTTGCATCTATAGTTGTCCTCAAATTAAAGGAAAACAAAAGTCACTGAAATGAGCTGAAACTGATAATAATAAATACAAATTTTAATGAAATCCTTTTCAGTCTGTAGTTATTTGGGTGACTGTTGTGAATTTAGCCTTTCCTTTGACAGAAGAGTATGAATAAATTTGAGGATGACTGTTCATGTATACAATAAATGCCATTCTTCTTCCACTTACAAAATAATAAGAATGAAACTATCTCGTATGTATGTATATAGATACATAGGATGGTTGTTTGTTTTGGTAGAAGGAATCGGTTTTGAAAAGAAAAACAGACAAGATGGTTTTCAGCGCTGCATTTCATTTCCCTTGAAATGAAAAGGAGGGTGAAGTGCAGACAATTGAACTGGTTTTAATCAGCAGCTCTGCCAACAGATTCGACCTGGAAGATAACAGAATCAAATCAATAGCTTGAAACATGGAAGGGAAAAGAAATGTACACTTTTCTTTTTAAATTTCAATTTCACACTTAGTTGCAAGGCAGCAAGTCCAGAAAAGACAGGTTGTCTGATAAAGACAGCAAAAGCCCTGAAACATATTCAGCCATTTGAAGAACGAAGCACATCGTTTGGGGGAGGGGGGGGGGGGGGGTAATCATAACCTTTTAAATGAAAAAGGCAAGATAATAGACTGCCTTGAAGAAGCCAAAAACAAAACCAGAGAAAAGTGTGGGAAACATAACATACATCTGGTAGTGCGACGGCAGGGACATGCATGGCTTCCATGGGTGCTGGATCACCACTGCTTATTGATGATGTGACAGCTAGAGTGAAACAAATTTATAAGTGTTCAAAGATGAACTGTCAGCTCAGGTGCAGCCAAATGTAGCAAGATTGATTGGAAAGTCCTTCATACTTCAGATGGACAGAAACTCAAAATATAGTAAAAGGAGTTTTCAAGGTAAAGAGAAAAAAAACCCTAAAATCCCTCAGATTGAGCTCATGTCAGGACAAAACGAACACAAACAGAGATGATGACAAAGAGTACAGTAATAACGTATTTATTTATATATTTGATTTTATTTATATATCTTTTTTTGTGTATATTTATTCAGTTAAAATAAGTCCCTGAAAATCTGTTGGAAAATAAAATACCATCCCTTAAAAGCTGCATCAGAAGGAGAACAGAAGCTTCCCTGAGGCCTCATGCTCAGCATTTCCAGGCCATGGAGGTAGAGAGACCTGAAAATACAAAGTGGAGAGAGAGAGAGAGAGTGAGAGTGAGAGAGCACACCAACGCCTGTGGAGTATAAAGTGAAAGGAGGGAGAACTGAAGAGGTGACGGTTTAAATGCAGAGAAAACCAAGAGACGGAAAGCTGATAATTAAGGAGGTGAAGAACAAAAGAAGGTGGACGAAAAGAGAAAAAACATCAGATGAGGTTGCAGAACATAAACAAATGGCGACGAAGAAAGAGTGACAGTGAGAAATGTAAGGAAAGTGACAGAAGGCAGAGGGAAGCGAGAGCTTCCTCCCTAAGAGGAGGGACGGAAGGTAAAACAAAGCGGTGACATAGATTGAAAATGTGAGATGCGAAGAGGTGGACAGCGAGGTGGGGGGGTGATGAAGGAGAAGCATAAAGAGGGAGGCCGATGAACGAGGAGAGGAGAAAGGGAGGGAGGAGGTCTGGTCTAGAAATAAACACCAACAGAAGGTGGGCATTAAGCCACCGGCAGCAGGTGAACCTGAGCAGAGAGCATGAGAGCCTGGAGGAAATGAAAGCTAAAATCCACCTTATGGAACCTGCTGCTGACGTCTCCTGCTGTTTAATCCATACTGCTCAACATTTGCATTTACACTGGAGATCACCACGCTGATGCTTTTGTCCTGACTGACTTCCACCGCAACCAAATGTCACTGCTGCTTTCAACTTTAAGCAAATGCCAGAATTGTGCATTCGATTCAGATTTTGATTTTACTTTTTAACTTTCAGCAATCTTACTAAGACAAAGCCATGAGTGAGCAGAGTGATCCTCTGTACGCAGAGCGAAAGGATGCGAGTTGAGCTTATTTTATATTTATATTTCAAGAACTGAAAATCTGTAAACTAAAAGTTTTCAAACTGATTTTCCTTAAATCCATCACAAAGTTAACCATCCCCAGCGGAAAAGAAATAAGTTGTACGTTATACAGCGACAAATCCCCAACACATCCTCATTTTCCTTCTGTCAGAGCACGTATCCCTGCTCCTCACAAGAAGCTTACTGTCAGCTGATAACGGGATCATGCTACTTCTCTGTAAATGGCTTTTGTCTTTGTAACCTGAGGGACTATATAGCTGGGCAAACAGAAAATAAGAGCATTGATTTATGTACAAAACATTTTCCTATATAAATGGAAAATGTAATGTACAAGGCAAAACATTTTTTTTAAATGCAGTTTTGTCTGTGCTTATCAGGACATTAGTGCGCACGTATTTAAGGATTTGTCTGTGTAGGAGCCTTTTGGAACATGAAAGAGAGAGATTTGTAAGGTTTAAGGTAAGAAATCTGTGTGTAGACTTTCAATGTTTGTGCAATTTTCTCATTTGTGCGTGTGTAAATTTATTTTCTGCGCATAGTTTCTAAATATTTTTGTGTGCATTTAAAAAAAATACATTTTCAAGCACTCCAACTTCTGCATAAAACTGTTTATATGGTATACAAAGCATATTACATTACATATGATGCACATATAAGTACCCAAGGCCAAACACAGTCTACAAACCATGTATTATGCACACATGATACTGAGCCTATATTCTAGATGACTGACCTTGCCTTTCAATGGCTCATGTTATGCCAGTGTAAAAAGTAAATTGTTTTACTGGATGTCATGTCTCCATGCTATGTTAGCATTGATCTGAAGATATAAAGGGCTCTGAAAGGAATTTTCCCCTGAGCATAAAGACTTCACTAAAGCACCTCATATGTTTTAATCATTCAATTTAATTTCACTCTGAATCACAAAAAAACTGATGACACGTTACCATTTGCAGTTTTGTGCACGAATGACTTCAAAAGAACACAAACGGAACACGCTCATTTTTCTTTGAACTGAATTAGAAGTATTTGCAATGAAAGAACTTGACGTGAACTTGTTCAGATCATGCAGCGGTCACTGCTTACATTTATGCCACGATGCACTGCACATTAAAGCTTAACAAACCTGGAACACTGCATCAGAACTAGAATGGTGATCTGTGAAAATGGACTATTCATTTTAACCTGTGACAACTGAACTTTGAGAAGCTCGAACATGCAAAAATGCACCCGCTGGGCGTAAGGTGCCTAAAATATGTCAACCCTCTCCACTTCTATTGTAATCGTATAACAGATGACTTGAGAGTAACAAAACAATTTTAGAGCCCCTATAATGACACCACTTGAAAGAACATCAGATTTAACCTCTGCATGCTGCAGCCATGCAACTTATCACCCAAGCCGCTCTCAGTTGCAGCAGTTCCAGCTATGTCCTGCTCATGTTCCACCCCATCGCCAACTGATCGATGGATCGTGAAAGGAAGACTGTCGCCACATGTCGACCAAGCCAGACTGCAGGTGTAGTAATGGACTGAGGCTGCAGGGCTTTGAATAGTCCCCTGCCGACCTACTTCTTAAAGTCTGTCAGCGTGTCAGTCAACAGGTTCACCTCTTGGCTTTCTCTCCTGACATAGGCGACAAGGAATTTAGGGTCGGGAGAAGGATAGGGGCCAGGGGGTAAAAAGTTATCCATCTTAACTAAAGCTAAAAGCTACATTTTCATCTGCAAAGTGCCAGATGATACTGTTTTTTTGTGTGTTGGTTGGAAAGGAAATGCAAAAGTTACTTAAAAATCTGCTTCTAAAAACAATTTTACATTGTTTTTATCTTTATGTTATGTAGCACATTGCAGATCAACTTTGGTGTGCATTAGAAACTTGCAGTAGCAGTACAACCATTCAGTTTCTCTGAGGTAGATTTAATGAAGCACAAGACATTTCTGCCCTTTTTTTCTTTTCCTAGCTTCCGTTGATGAGTTGATAAGTTGATGGGTTTAGTGATGCAATGCTTCATGCGCACAATATTTTAGAACCTGTGACAATTCAACTGGAAACTCCCATGAGATGCAGGTTGAGAACATTGGAAAAATGTGTCCCTGCATTCCTCTAAACAGCAGCGTGACAATCATGAACATTGTTTTTCTCTCACCGTGCAAACAAACTAATCATTAATAGAAATGATAAAAGTCATGAATCCAGTCTGTTTATTTAAAACGTAAATGCATTTCTTGTGATTAGACATGCAGATTTGAAAAAAGGAAGTTTTTTTTTTAACAACCAATGCTTTTGACTGAATTCCTTGTGAGGTATTTGCCTCTTGTGTTTCTCTAACCTCCCCCAAGTGCTGGAAGTTGCGAAGTAAGAGACCCCATTAGCGTTGCTTTGGTTTACTTTGCTTGCCCCCACCTCACTAAAGGTCCGTGGAAGCAAGCTGATAATGATCATGCAGGCAGCAGCAGAACAAAACGTTCCTGTAAAACCAACATGAAGAAGCAGCTCTCAGAGGGGAAAAATACAACATCCATTCATGGTAAATCTGTGCCTTATTTTCAAGACCAAGTCTATTTCTGTGCAAACGGTGAATAATGAGAACTGCCTATTCACAGCTAAAACTGCCCTAGGCAAATTTGCTTTATGTTCTACAGTATGGCTGTCTTTATTGGCCAACATTTACTAGAGATTATTGCAGAGGCAAACTGTTTTGACACTCATATTTTTGAAGGATTTTACAGCTTTCTTTCAGCTGCCATTTGGCAGATATCTTTGCACAACGTCTGTTTCGCTTTGTAAAAACTGGAAAACAAACTGAAAAAACTGTTTTTCCACTGAAATGGTTGATTTAACATTTTTTTATTATAATCTATCCCTAATTCTGTCTCCGTGCATAAGCATAAGAGAAAACTTCCGATTAGATCAGTGGTAAACATTTTTTATCAGTCGCAGCTTAAGATGTAATTTACATCTTTGAAAACCTGCCAAACTCACATACACAGGTCAATACACATCATCTGATGAGTTTGTGATGGTGCCTTCAAACCTCTGCTACCATGTTCCCTCTGCTGAATTTTTTACTTTTTCCAAATCTTTTACTGCTTCATTCATGGGGCTACTAGATTCTGATAGTAGTATTTTAATCTCAGTGACATTTTAACCTTAAGTTTTATTCCTTTTTTTAAATTCTGTTTTATTTTTGTGATGTTTTTTAGTTTGTTTTTTAAGCTTATGTCTGGTTTTATGTTTTTGTCTGGTTGGACTGCTGGTGCCAACATAGACCATTGTTTCTTGTTTTGATGACTGATTGGTGGTGTGCAATACAGGCGAGCTACAAATCAACTGCCCTTTTGAAATCAAAGAGGTTTTCTTAATTTTTTTCTCTCACTCCTTAGCTGTAAAAACGTGTCTCATCAGAATCAAATTCCATTGATATTATCAGCTTCTGTGGCCTCCATAAAACCAAATGATCTTCCTCAGTCTTCAAAGACTGGGCTGGTAATGGCACCACGCAGCAAAAGTGTCTGTTGCTGTGGTTGTTTTATTGTGTTTAAACCTGCCTTAGCCTGATTTTACCGTTTGAGGTTGTTTCAATTTCACTAACCTCAATTGATGAGTCACAGAAGGAAAAAAGAGTTGTCGTACCCACTTCATCTTCCTCCTTTACAACTAAATTCTTTGATCTCAGTTGTTGGGTGTTTCAGAAGAAACTGTAAAAAGAGGTTATCTAGTTTGCATAAATGGTCCTTCCATTTTACCAGAGTAAACCCTCTTAGATAGAGATGAACATTGATTTAACATTTTCAAATAGTCACACAAACTATTACATTTCTTGTCATTTGATGACTATTAGATCTGCACTAACGTGTTTCATTTTACACCTGGTAGCAACATGTGATTAACATCTCAAGGTAGTAATGCACCAAAGAAAACTTCACTATGTAAGCCATCAATACTATGTGGTCGGCACTGTGACCTTATAATGTTAATTGTGGACAAATTATGTTGTTTTTACACCAGAATTAATGTATTTAAACTGTTTTATGGAGCTATAGCGAAAGTTCAGACAGGAAGACCTGCAATGATCCTACATCTCTTGGTGCTACCCCCTTTATCCTTCTCTCTTTCTCTCCTTCTTTGCACTCCTTCCTTCCCTCCTCCTTTCCTTACATCCTCCCCTTTCCAATCAGCGTTTGGATTCCACAGCCAATCTCTTTCAAGCAGGGAATTTAAATATTTTCTCTCT
>JAVQJG010111683.1:0-19888 GCA_036024015.1 Craterocephalus amniculus | reverse complement strand
AAACTCCTGATATATTTTAATAAATTGAAAATAATAAATATATATTAAAGAATAATAATGTATATATTTCACAATAACACTCCCTTATTTTTCTATTAAATGCCATAATATATATTTGCATTTTATTTATCAAAATGGTATTTATTTCAAAGTCTTATTTATATTTATTCAATTTTGAATATTTTGGGCCTCCATAGGGAAGACCTGCTGGCACAATGGAAATGACAGAAAACCAGTTGGCACTCACTGCAAACGCATATTAAATGACAGCCTCTGTGCATTAATGTAGGTGCTGACTAAACTGGTTTACACTCGGTTAGCAGAGTAAACTTGACTAAGAACTCTGTGTTGATGACTGTGTCTTTGCTCTACAAGAGTTCTGAATAGACTGAAGTGGACTGAGACAAAACTCAAAAGTCTTGCAGTTTTGCACAAAGTTTTACAAAACTGTCACGGTACGGCTGAGTTTTGCTTTACATACCACATCAAATGTTTGCAATTGGACATCAACGGACTGAATGCACAGCAATCACCTACAGAAGAGGTAGGATACAAGATGGATCCCCCATTAGCTGCCGTGAGAGGCACTTTACGGTGAAAATATGCCAAAGTTCCATAATGTTAAGCATCACTATCCTAGACTACTCTTTCCCCCGATAACATTACCTAATATGTTTGTTTTTTTTTAAATCCCTCTTCCAATCAGCTCAATAGCAGTCTCAACATCACAGCTTGGCTGGTTGAGAGCCAAACACCAAAACTGACAGGGGCCAATTTAGAGGGTAATGCCATCAGTGTCCACTCCGATCACCAGCTGACACACCACAACATGATGGCATTAACCTGCAACAGGGAGGGATAAACACCACACACCATCTACCACCATGGTCAGAACAGTGGAAAATCTGGTCTGGGGTGTAACCTCCGTTCACGAAGGCAGTCCTACACTGTTATATCAGAGATGCAGGAGTTTTATCACTAAGGAAGGCTTTTTAATGTTGTCCTTCACTTGCCAGATGAAAATAATACCAAGCAGCAAACTTTCATAGATACACTGCTGAATCTTTCAGAACAGCTTTCCAATATATGCATACAAAAGAAACAGAAATGTTGTGACTGTGCTGCTGATGTGCTGAACCAACACCCGGAGAATAAAGTGGTTGCTATGAGGGAGACCAGGTAGTACTTTGCAGAGGTACACAGCTCTGTCAGCACTGAAGGATCCACTTATTTTCTTCCCCAAACCTCCAACTCATCACCATTCAGCTCTGCAGAATTCCCCGCTTTGTAGTTTAAGATTTCATCCTTATCTCTCCCTGTGGTCTTTCTGGGTACACTTGCACTTGAAGTTTGGAAATCCTTGAACATCTATGCCATGGGAATTTATTTAGAGGGAATTTGGTGGAGTGAAACAGAAAAGGGCATTTTCAAACGGGTTAACACATTCACATGTATAAAATGTGTAAAATATACCCAGTACCTTACATTATTTGCAGTGCAGCTGCAATCCAGACTGTACTCTTACCTCTCAGTCTTCACGCTTGCCGTCTTATTTATGAATATCATTCCCTCGGTGGTGGTGTCATACAGGAAAGATGGATTTTTGAAATGTTTATCTAGCACCGTGTCATAGCTGAGAAGGTCTTGTAAATACGCTCACAAACCATCAAACCTCTGCGTGAACTGGTCTTATAGAGTGTGTTTGCATTGCATCCCACATAGGAATCACCCCTGACCAACTCCCGCTAGTGTTGTGTTTCATTAGCTCCCCCACTGACTGACGCTGGCTTCTTGTCCTTCATATTTAACTTGTAGCAAAGCTCCTGCAGTAAAACTGCAATAACATCCCCTGGCTGAGCCTTGTTCAACACCCTTTTGCAAAACCTCATGTCATGTAGTGTGCTCTGACCAGGATGTACTGTATGACTCAGCAGAGCTTGGCATCCCGGTATCAGCTGTTAATGCAACTCTTTGACACGGTTCAATAACTTTGTGTCTTTCCTCTCACTTTGCATCCTTTTTGTATTTCTGGAAGGATTGTTGACTGTGCTTTCTGTAATACACAAATGTTGGAAATCTTTAGAAATAAGAAAATAATTTTGGGGAAAAGAAACAAAATCTGCACTGTTTCAATTTTTTATTCCTCACAGTTTCTATTTCTTACACTGACAAAGTGCTTTTGAAGGATATGTAACATCAGAAAAGAGAAAAACAGCAGAGTTGTACAGTTGTGACTCTGGTGAAAGTGTTTCTGTGCTATCAGCTATCACATCTACCTTTTTACATGCCTACTTTGTTTCTATATCAATCAAATGTGTATGAAAATGCACAAGTCAAGGTGAATTAAACTGAAATAGTTGCATAACACGCCTACTAATAGAATATATGATCAGAATTTTCGTTGTAGAGTATCTGTTAGTCTTGTGTATTGGTCATTGTAGGTTTTCGTAACACACTCAGATGAGGCTTTGCACAATAATTTAGATGTTTGTTCATTGTTAAACGGAGCACTTCGATTTTGAAATTCCTTTAAAGCCTCACTACTGAGCATTAGCATTTTTTCACACCGAGGTGTCCCCTAACGAAGGCTAATTCAACAACCGCTTTGCATCCTATTTCTTCTTTAAGCTCTGTTCAGCTACCTAGTAAGAATTCATGCACAACAGGAGATTCCACCAGGCCTGGTACAACTGGGGACTCCGTTCAGTTAAGGGCGTGCAACATTCAAAGGGAATTGGCTTTCATTGATGCTGCCCTGTTCGAACACATTGGACGTTTTTGAAATGTATTCCCCTTTCCACCTGCATCAATAATTACTGAAGCAGAAGACAAGACACAAGTTCATCATCTATTAGACAATGCAGAACAACTTCAGTTTCTACATAACAGCTAAAACAAAGAGCTCCATTCGATACTGGAACAGTAATCTTGAATTGATCCCATTTCTTTCTTTTCCCAATTTCTTCCTCATCTGACCAACAGATATTTCTCCTGCTCAGAGTACCTGTATTACCGTATTTGGTCTGCTTGAGGTGAACAAAGACCGGTGTTTGTAAACGGACCAAGTCTGCTCGTGTACTCACTGTTACCCCAAACAAAGCAGACTTTTTGAAACCAAACCGACTCGGATTCGAGTCGAAAAGGCTTCTGTGAATGCGCTCTAAAAGTCAGTCTGCTATTGATTCCTCTCTGATCTCTTGCTCTCTACCTTTCTGTCCTCGCATCCTACAACAATGTTCTCTTGTGTTCTATTGCCTGAAACAGTCATTATTAGCCAGCATGTTAAAATTCTGTCGCTGGTGTGTGATGTGGTACTGTGAAGTAAAACAGCTATAACTTGGTGTTCCAGGATGGGAAAAAAATGTTGTAAAGTTTCTCAGCCTCAGAACGCTGGATGTACTGATTTGTGTATGAGGACTCTATATTGGTTAAAGCCTTTGATTTGTGTTTAAAGTTTCCCCATTGGTTTACCACCGCAACTATCTTTTTGTCCTTTATAACAAAAAAACAGTTTTTCAGATGCGGTGAATTTCATTAGTTTATTAAGATTACACCAGTTCATGACAGAAGTCTTCCTGGAACCATTTAACAAAACGTAAACAAGTTCAAAACAAGTCCAATTAGATTCAGCCCTGATGGAAAGTCTCGGAATTAGCAAGCTTTAATTGACCCACCGAGAAGGCCATGTTCTTCCTCTAGAGAACTTCTTAGAAAATCCATCATGCAAGTGTCACAGTCAAGTTCTCATTCTTGTCATTTATTTATGTGTTCATTATGCAGAATGAAGGCAGCACAAGTCAAAGACTGAAAAGGGATCAGTAAGCATGAAGCAAGATGTAAATGTTTACAAGGCACCTCTCGGTTAAATAAACCCATTGCAAATGACATGAATGAAGAAGGACGGCACATTAGGTAACCTTTAACTCGGAGTTCAGATAACTACAAGGACTGGAAGCAGCCGACTGGAGCTGCGGTTTAATTACAGCTTTCTGCCTGTTTATCTGTTTGCAGATGTGACAGTATGCGCAGGACATGCAGCATATGTCTAAGTTGACCCAAGCTTGACCTTAACAGGCACTTTGGATATTTTCACAGTAAATACTTGTTTGCAAATGGAAGCTTTAATCGCAAAAATACACACCAACCCAGGAGGCTTCCAGGAGATTTAAATTGGCATCTAATACTGGTACTGTAGCTGTCTTTGAGGCATTAAAATGTCACAGAAGCCCTGTTTTTTCATTAACCCACTGTCTCTTTAGAGCAATGAACAATCCCCTTTTCTTGCTACTGAGCCATGATTTTTCCATTTTCCAAATTTGTATCAAACAAATCAAACAGAATTCTGCCCTTGAAGTCAAAATGAGGTACCAAATTTAACACAGGGGTGTATCACAAAAAACGATTACACAGCACAATTCAATTGCTTTGTACTGTTTCACTTAAGCAAATCTAATGGATTCATTTATTCTGCATCAACAGAAAACATTTCATTTGTAAACCCTTGCATTCTCAGCAGGGGGCGGAGGGCTGGGGGGTAGATTTGCAATGCAGCTGTAGCTTCCATTGCAAATTAACATGAAGGGTGAAGCTGTGCAGCAACATCACCACGCATTGTCAACATGGGTCCAGACCACAGGGAGCCCCTGCATGGCCAGTGCTTCACACATTTGCCCCAGTTTGGCGCATGGGGGTGGAGGGCTTTGATTCATAAACTAATCTGAAGACAACATTGTGAAACATGTCATCTGGTGTAGAAGTGCAAAAATAATTCAATTATAAGGTGCCCTAACCGACTGCAGGATTATCCTCTTTATTTCTGTCTAGTGTAATGATGTGGCTCTGTATTTTTTCTGATTAGGACTCAAACTTTCATCTGCCATAAAGAGGAGGAATAAAAGGGAGAGCATTGGTCCTTTTAGTTCGATGCACACTGGTCTAATAAGCTTCAGGGCTCATTATAGAGCAGAGAGAGACTTCTCCCTTTCTCCCAAAATGCAAGTAATGAGGCATTTGAAATATTCCACAACATTAGGATAACTGAAATTGGAGTGTAAGCCTTAAAAGCTTTGCTTGTGTAACACAACATCCTTCTTCCCTAAGGCGGGCGGGATTTGAATTTTTCAGCAAACTGCAGCAGTAGCTAGATGATTATTTCGCCTGAGCTTTATTGTTTGAATTTCATTTCATTTCATTTTTTATAACTGTTCACGTTATTATCAACAAATGCCACAATTTTTATCTTGCACTTCTTGTTTTCATGTGCAAATGAAACAAAATCATAGTTTATGCCACCTTGGAATCTAATTTTCAGATATTTAAACGTACAAACTTCAACTTCAACTGAGCTGTTTTTCTGAAATGAAGCGGCGTCAGACTGAACAATGAATCACTCTAATGGTTAGCTGTGTGTTAAGTCTGAGAAGTAAGCCCTGTTTGCGCTGACAGGCGCCATGACTAAGCAGATTATCTTCTGTTTTTAAGGCATGAAGCAGCTTATCCACACATACCCCTCTGGACAGGAAGTTTGTTTATTTCAGGGGTCTGAATCCACAATCATCTATTCAAGAAACTGCTAAGCAGAAAATCATTATCTTATTTTTTTCCTTTTTAAAAGGAAAAACTCTACAATTTGATTGAACTTGAAGAATCTGAGCTTAAGGAATAATGAAAACAATCAGCTTTTGGTGTTTATCTCCCTCTGCAGTCTCTTGTTTGATACACAAAACCAGGCAGTAGATCTTTCTGCTGGTTTGAAACTTTGATATTGTGTCATGTTCAAATAAGATTCAGCGATAAATAATTCAGTCTCCCAAGAAATCAAAGTTATGTATTGGTATCTGTGTGCAACGTAAAGGCAGAGGCAATGTTTTTGGTTTTTAATGAAGTCCGATGTGTAAATCACTCTATTTCAGTCAGTGGGAGCTGAAATGGTGAGAAAAAAACACATTGGAAAGTAAAAAAGGAATCCCCATTCTCTCTTTTTCAATTAGTTTGGGTTGTTTGGGTTGTATTTGAAAGCATGTAAGTATTCAAAGCATCAATCATTGGTCATTTTCAGATGGAGAGTCCAGAAGAATAGCAGTAGGTGTCAGTGCTGATCTTCACCCTGGAAACATCACATATTGTGTTTTTTTTTAAAAACCAAGCAATCCAGTCAGTTTCATTATTAATCCGTGAATTTAGTTAATTTGAAGTTGGCAAAGTCGTCTGTCATGTCTGCGCAGATGTAGATCAAAGGGAAGACTTGAGACTGTGTCCTGCCTGGAGCTTCTGTCTCAGCTATGCTGCCATTTAAAAATTTTTGGCTTGTTCTTTTTTACCTGGAAAGCAACGCCCCACTCTATCAACATCTTTATTAAGTACCGTGTGCTGAGCATTTCAACAGAGTTTGCTTCGGATGTTGAAGTGAGACTGACTATTATGAAAATTAGACTGTAATATTTACACAGAGGCCTTTTTGAGGTCAGTTTTGTCTTGTTTTGTCAGTTTTGTCATGCCTCCTACATGGTACCAATATATCTTAGTTTTCATGTCGGCGAACGAAAAACGTGAGCTTTCCTTTGGGGGGATTTAAGATTTTCAGTGTTGACACAGCTTGACGGTCTTATATTGTCTTTAGTTGTTGTTAATCTTTTAAAGTAGTGACATATTTTTGAATAGCAACTACATCAGAATGGTAAAACAGCAGTTTGTTAATCCAGCATTTATGCCCTCCTTAAAATCCTTGAAAATGCCTTTGACAGTGCTGCACAGCAGTGCCTACTTTTCACTCAAAAGGACTTGATTGGATGATGCATCATTATCAGATGTTTTTTTCTGAATGTGCTACCTCATTTGATTAAATCTGGATTGCCACCTCTGTGAGCATCAGTGATGACCATACTGTGTCAGGTCGAGATCATCAATACAAAACACAAAAACCACAAATCTGTGGGTTAATGTTGAGTACCATTTGAAAAGGACTAAGGCCATTATTTACCAGAAGAATTCTCTTTTGTTGTTGTTTTTAACTCGCATAGGAATATGACCTCAGCATTTAACCCATAGCATTATGATTAATGAACCACAGTCAAGGTGGTAAACACACCAGCAGTATAGGCCAGCCACAGGTGCAGCATTCTGGGAAAGATGTTAAGCTTCACAAGCTTTATTTTCAGGCAGAGATGCACTGTAAAATAAGACATGTTGGTTTTTGTTAATTTAAGTCACAAGACTGAATGTCGTGAATGATTTGGGTTTGTAGAACTGAAACAAAACTGAGGCTCATGTTGCTGTAAGTACAAAATGTTGGAGGAGACACTTGATGTGATTGATTCTACATAAATTCAAAAAGATCCTTTAAAATAAACTTGTGACACAGATGATGATGATGATGTTATTAAGCTAATAAAATTAAAATTTATGTTGGATATTCATTAACTTGAAAGCAGCCATAAGACACTACCAAAATGAATTAAAAAAAATATTTGTTTTGTTTTTGCAAGAATATATATTTTATATTTTAAAAAAGTGCATGCACTCTGTAATTTCAATTATTACTAAGCTCCCAAAGTAAATCAGTCACCACACTCTGAAATTAATTTAATAGAAGTAAAAGGAAAAATGAATTAGTATTAATAATAACGCAATAAAAACAGTTACATCCTCTTAAATATTTAAGATTTTTAAGGCAAGCTGCCTTAAGAATTTCTGTTTTATGTGTCGACTGGATAAATCTCACCACATTATAGAATCTTTAGTCTGTCCTATGAAAAGCTGCTGTCTAAACTCAGACAGCATTGGTGTAGAAAAAGGTTTTTTTGTTGTTTGTGTAATATGGGCTTGTGTCTGTAATAAAGATTTACCATTAAAATCAATATTAGTGAGCCCACATAAGTGATGTTAGTTACTTGGTGACCCCACATTTTATTTATGGGGACTCATTTAAGAGTGTTTGGAGTGCAGGGAGAGATATCATTAGATTCATCCTGACATGATGGAGCTTGTCTTCCCTGCTGTGAAATCACTCCTTCACTTACTGCAGCAAGGAGGAAGTCTTCCAGATTTAAGGGGAGAGTACAGTACAGGACAACTTTTACCAGGGATTTTATTTCTCCGTGCACAAATTGGTCCCTAAAAGACTAGACTAATATGAGACTAGGGATATTAAAAGACACATTTGAAGAGAGAATACGCTTACCTATGCGGAAAGTCTGACTCATGTATTTGAATATTTTTCAGATAAGGAAATAGATACATGAACAAGCAGGGAAACTGTTTTACTAAGACAATAAGTCACCTCAAGTCCAGACAACTAAATATTGTTGGTTTAATACTTATTTGAAACAATAAGAATAAAGGGGCTGCACGGTGGTGTAGTGGTGTAGTGGCTAGCACTGCGGCCTCACAGTGAGAAGACCGCGGGTTCAAGTCCCAAGTTGGTCAGGATTCCGGCCTTCCTGTGTGGAGTTTGCATGTTCTCCCCGTGTATGCGTGGGTTCTCACCGGGTTCCTCCCACTGTCCAAAGACGTGCATGTGAGGTTAATTGGGCACTTTGAAAAATTCTCCCTAGTGTGTGTGAGTGGTTGTCTGTCTCTCCATGCTGGCCCTGCGACAGACTGGCGACCTGTCCAGGGTGTACCCCGCCTCTCGGCCGTTGACAGCTGGGATAGGCTCCAGCACACCCACGACCCAATTGGATTAAGCGGTTCAATGGATGGATAAGAATAAAGATTTTTTTGTTTTAAGATTGAAGTTGAAGGTTTTCAAATATGACTCTTAAGTCATGGGAAAAAGCAAAGGAGGAAATGCAACTTTTGGATATTAATAAAAACCCAAGATTCGGATGTGAAAATTTATGTTTGAATATTAAATAAACAGTGTAAAAAAATTGAGTGGGGGGAAAAAAACAAAGAAAAAGATCAAAATGAAACAGCGGCTTTTCAAGTGGGCGCGTTGCATGACGGCGAGTCACAGACACGTCACGTGAACTGCAGACTTGACAAAAAGTGGCACATACAGATAGAGATGGCGGATTAAACAAAGCAATGAAAAATGGATCTGGACTCCAAAAAACTTCAGAAGCCCGTCTGGAATTTTTTTTTTTTTTTTAGCCGACTGAGTCGATGGCATAAATGCTGAGCGAGATAAAATTATAAGCCGTGTAAGCTAAAGTTAGCTTATCATTCCACTACTAGCAACCTGAGGATACATTTTGAAAATGTGTACACTCAGGTGCGCTCTGAACACGTCTCTTCCTCCACTTTGTTTGCATAAACAAAAGTGGAAATTAAAAAGTGTTGTATATTGTTCTGACTAGGGATGTAACGATACTCCGAAAATCAGTTTAAAACCGATTCAAACTGGTTTAAATGGCAATCGTTGTAGAAAAAAGAAAAAATGACTTGCAAATTATTCATATTTAGTGCATCCACCCGGACGGTTTTTCTGTTGCACAACCCAAGCGCCTCAATGACGTTCCGCCCGGGTGAGTAAATCTGTTACACAAAACAACTTACTAATGCAAATAACAATGAAAACATTGACGTGAAATGAAATGAAAACATTGAAGAGGATAAAGAAGGAACACTGCAGCGGAAACGACTTTATAAAGTACAGGACCACTACAGGCACGCAGCAGTATGTTTATTGAAAAACTAACTCAGCGTTTCATAGCAGCACATCCTGGATGTGGCAGCGTCTCAGCAGGAAGCTGTATGGTGCAGGTTCGTCCACCAGTTCAGCATCAGCCAGGTAATCATCATTTCACCGTTGCAAAAGCATCAAACCCAGATCAGTTATTGCAGGTGCAGATTAATGCGGAAATGTAAGTAAAATGTATTTTTCTAAAACACTGTGAACAGATCGATTAGATGTAGAGCGTTTTTATTGTTCCTACTGTAAATCTTTAGTAATACTCAAATAATTTCCTCATTATTTTTGCTGCTTTTTTGTACCTGTATGCTATTTTTTATTTCTACATGGGCTGTTGCAGGGGGGAACTTTCCCACTGCAAGGGAGGAAAAGGCAAATATAAGAAAAACACTATTCATTTGGCTATAAAATAAATGAAATCCATTTTGTTGGGAAAAAATCGTAAAAAATCGAAATCGAGAACTTAAAATCAAGAATCGATTTGAATCGTGGCTTGAGAGAATTGTTACATCCCTAGTTCTGACTGAATATTTAGTCTATTACATTAGGCCTACATTTGTGACACTGGTTTGATTATAGGCCTACTGTTTCAAGTTGTTCCATGTTTATTACAGCTTGTTCTCATTGCTCACAGCTTGCATTCTAATTTTAATTTGTCGGGACTTTTAACTGCTTGCACAATTGAGGGAGATGTTTGGGTGGTTGAATTGTAGCTCATTCCTGGGCATTGTTAAAGATTTTATTTCATTTTTACATCTTGAAAGGGAGGAGTGTCAGTTTTCACTTTAAAAAAAAGATTGCTCTTGCTATTATAGTTTTATTTTAGGACACTTAATAGGATTGCACTAATGGGGAACTTTGACAATTCAGCTTAAGAAGACTATAATCAGCAAGCTCATCACTATATTCAACATTCATGAGCAATTAACCTTTTTTTATTCTCACATTGGTCTTATGCAAAAGAGAGCCCCTTCCTGAAAAGCAAGTATTAGTCGAGTAGAGTAATTGTGTTTACTCTCTCACAACTTATTATAAACATTTAAATCTTAAAAATGGTCTGCCAAATGAAAAACTGTTAAACATGGACTGGGAAACTGTACAGCCATACTCTGTAAGGAATGTGAAAATCATTTTGTTGAATATTTCTTCTTTTAACCATCATTTTGAGGTGAGTTCCCAGCATTGAAAGCCTGAATCGCTACTGAGCTGTGAGCCAAAGATATAAGCTATTTGAGGCTTTTTAGATTCTTTTTCTACATTATTCATCGCCTCAAGTTTGCCTGTGGCCATTGAGGGTAATGTTAGGTGAATTCATAACCTGACACATTATGCCCCTTAAGGGCCCCCTATGACATTAATGCCCTGAGGCCTTAATGTTACCCACCCTAATGTTAACATGTTCTTCAAAGACTGGTTTAAGGATTTTTCAAAATACAGTCTGTTGCACAAAAAAGCCTGAGGTCTTCTCCCCAAGTGTTCAAGCTATTTGTTTTTATTTTTGTTGAGTCATCTGGATATTATGGGGTGCATCAAAGTCAATTATACCATTGCACAATCTCAGCAATTTCGGCAGGCAAAGCAAGAAAACTCATTAAGTATGAATGACCCTTACATAATCACACTATGGTTTGATTAAGGGTGAAAAAGAAATCCTGTTGGAAAGCAGTTTTGCATCTATTCCTCCTCACCAGACTGTGTATTTATGTACCACATTTCATGAACAAGACAACTCAAAGAGCTTCACATAAAACATAAAAAATATTACAGCAAGGTGCAAAAGGCACATTTTATGGAATTTGAACAGGCTAAAAAGATTTCAACTATCTGTAGGCTGCATGTTTTATTATAACATTCTTGTAGCATGCTTTGGGGTCTTTTCTCCTTTTCAACACTTAAACTTGGTGGAGAAAGTTTTCCACTTATCAAAATTAATCTTACACAGTATTTACAAAAATAAATCTGCATGAACCATCTTTGCTTGGTTCAGGTGTGTAATGCCTCAGACTTTGCTATTCCATTAATGTTTGGAGTTTCGACCATTTGGATATTGTTACCATTTTATTGATTGTTTTCTCAGCCATTTATTAAAAACTAGGAATGTCCCATATTATTGGTGTACTATTATTATCCGCCGATATTGGCATTTAAATGTGATATCAGAACCACTATGAAACTCTGACCCTGAACCTGTAATCATGGAACCTGGCCTACCTCGTGACCTGATTGTTAACGCATTAAGTTAATGCATAAACAACCCGTCCCTCCTTCATTACATTATTTTCTTTATTCGTTCTTACATTTGATGAGATATTGTTTTGTCTCTGTTTCCATTTTCAATGGAAAAGAACCAAGGCACAACACAGTACAGAAAGGCTATTTTAAATTTTTTTTGTTTTGTTTTTTTGCAGAACTTACAATGTATATATATGTGGATCCCTGGTGACCAACCCACACTAAATATGTGCCCACATATGAAATTAAAACAGTATCAGCAAAACAGTTAAACAATGATATCAGTATCGGAAATTAAGAGATGGAAAATATATGAATGATTTTGGTTCTTTGGAATACTGGAAATTAGCCATGCATTTAATGGACCGTAGCTTCTTTCCATGAACATCAGAATTATCATATGGCATATCCCTGTCCCAACCTATTGATTTTTATTGTTGTAATGCCCTCTTCTTCTTCTTTGAATTTCAAGAGTAAGGCTTCTTTTACAGCTTGAAAAGTTGGTAGGTAAGCAGGCTTGAGTTACATGAAGGATTGTTTGCCTTTACTGAATGTAACAGAGCAAACAAGTCACCAGTGAAGCTAAATCCATACCAAAGCTTAAAACTGATACTTTGAAAATACACAGATTTCCTTCTAAAGTATGCTGGATAAATAATGTGGCTACTGTTTTCACTGTGAACTCTCAGTGACATCTTCCTCATGGGATAAAATGAGCAGATTTTTCCTAGCACCCTTTTTACTCTCTTGTTTTTTTCATTCCCACACTTTCGTCAGTCGTCCTTCTCTGGCTGACACACAAACTCCGACCCGCACCTATTTAAGCAGTTGATATTTTAATTTGGAACGCTGGAAATTTTTAGTAATTAGGGGTGTCAAGGAAAGTCGTTGTGAAGGCTCCCAAATTTTTTGCCAGCCTGTGGTTTAACCATCATCTTGGAAAACAAAAACATAATGAGAGAACAATGGTTTAATTATATACTAGCACACTGCATTTTCTTTTTTTTTTTCCATTCGCAGTTATGTAGCAACATAGTTTAATTGCTGTACCTGCTGTACCAGATTCCATGAGGTAATTGCCCAAATCATTACAAATTCAGCACTCATGCTGCCTGCAGACACGCATGGTCAACACACAGGGTCAGACTCTGAATATTTATTAATTTTTTTCTGACTCATACAACACAACCCCATCAGTATAAGCTGCTCCTCACTTTGTTTGCAGGCCTGGAAAAATAGTGAGATTGCTCTTATCAAACTTTGTCCATACACTCAGGATGCAAAATTGAGGGGTGTGGTGAGAGACATGGTGTAGATTGACATTTACCGTTATGTTTTAAATTGGTGTCACTGCACTGTGTCTCCTTCTGCTTGGAAATGCATTCTAATGCATTCTGTATGACAGTCCCTTGGTGAACAACAGGGTACATTACATTTTATTATTAAAGTGATGTTGTTTTGAGCGTGTACCACAGGAGCTTACAAAGGAATTCAAGGATGTTGTTTAAAGAAGTGAGAAAATGAAATAGATAAAGTGAGAGAAGAGAGATGGTCAACAAAAAAAAAACCTTTACTGGCTGGATAGAGCTTGGAGAAGAGGCAGAATGCAAGATAAATGCTGAAAGTTGTTTTTAGCTTTTCTAATGTGATGCTAAGTTTAGAAAAAATCTACCAAAGTTTAGTAGTGCGGCTTCAAATGGGATGTCGGTGTCATCCTGTAAATTGCTGGCCCTAGAAGTGAAGTTAGAGAAAGACAACCCAGATAAACATGTTCAGAGCAATAGAGTTTTTGATGTATTGTGTACAATAAGATCAAGAGCCACAAACATTTCATCAGTAATACAGACTGAAATGTAGAATAATCATTACGACTATGTGCACACTTATGGGATAGTGCACCCTAACATGTTTTTCTAAAAAACATGGTATTACTTACTTGAAATGAAAACTGCCTATTTTGATCCTAAAATATGTATGTATATACAGTATGTATGTATATATCAGTTCAACTAGTCGGGATATTTCATAGTACTCCATCTGGCAACAACTTTAATGTCACAAAGTCATTAATATGACTTTTTTTTTTCTCCATTCTGTTTGGTATGAACATTTAATGAAGCTCCTGAAATGTATCTGCAGGACTTTATGAATTGCACTGCTGTCAAATTGCTGATTACTGATAATTGCATAAATAAGCAGGTGTTCAGGTGTTTCAAATGAAGCTCTTGGTGAGTGTTTGTCTTTTCTAACTGTCACAGACAATTTACTTGGAGGGTTTTGGATGATTAGCATATTAGAAACCAAAGCAAATTACTGAGCAGAATCACGTTATCCTGTTGATGAAACCCAGACTCATTACTTTCTCACATTAAGTGCCCACAGGTTCAGAAATCTGCTCTGCTTGCCCTCATCTGTCTGCTGTTTGCAAAGTTTAGTGGAGCTTGAAGCATTTGGATTTCACTGCCTTATCCATGCACATGTACTGTATTTGTTTGGTTTTTATGTTAATTTAAATCATGCATCTGTATTTTGAGTGGCAAGAGTCTGGGATCACTGCATCTAGGTCTGATACTGTCTTCTGTTCGACAACAAAACAATGTCTGATTGGTTAATCATCATTATTTATTTGTGTAGAACTAGACCTCCACATGATCTTAGCTTTTCCTTCCTGCACCACCTTCAAACAAAATCACCCACTTTGATTTTTTGACTGCAAATTCACACATGTATACAGTATACAGTATAACCAGGTTTGGGGATTCATTAGATTAAAAACACAGCTCTTATCCATATAGAGGTAGTTGCTAAACCTCTATCCATAGCCACTGGTGATGATCTAGCTGAGGGGCTTCAGGCCTGTGCTGTGGGGACAGTTCTCTTTAGTTTGTTAGTAACTTGTGCATTTGGCTAGAATTAGCATGCAGGTTTAGCCACCATAGTCCTATTGAGCTGTTGAGGGCTCTTGGTGTCTATTGATACTGTAGAGTACATAGTGTTGCTATTAACTGCAATTAAAATATGCCAGTCTGGAAATGTAAATACAGGGTAGTGAAGACCTAGTGTGTGTGTTTGTTTTTTTGTCATGTAGATCAGAAGGTACTATGACTGTTCAATGCATCATATCCTACCATTTGGTTTTACTTTAGGATGCCTCTGTTATTAGATTGCAATGCATCCTCAAGCATAAGCTGCAACTGGCAATGAAAAGCTGCCTTTGAATGAAGAAAGCCCGATAGTTTAAAAGCAGGTGTCACTCCTTGTGTCAGCTGGTAGGAAAAGTAACCTAGTTTATTTCCACCTCTCCAAAGCGTGAGCAGCCCTCACCACAACTGAAGTGTTTTATGACACTTCTCAGAATGGAAGGCTGAATCCCTTTCTTGTTCCTTCTCCTGCAGTTAGGTGCACCTCTGAATTCAACACAACCACTGACAAGAACACTGAACGTAACTAAGTTATCTGTCGTGAACGTCTGTTGTTCCGACACAAGACGGGAGATGGGAAACCTCACTGACAGTGATTCCTTTGATGTTTCTGTTGCATAATAATTTGCTTTGACAGAGGACTTAGCATCAGTTATAGATTTAGTAGATCTAAGTACAGAAAAAGAGGCTTTGATATTTGGTGGTGTCAAAGGTTTGGGCTCACCCTACAACAATCCTGAGCAGAGCTTTTCTTTCTTTATTTTCATCGTTTTTGGTTTTCTCAAAACATATTTGACTGTTTTAAAGTTCTCCTTTCAGCAGTAAATCCCAAGGATAGTTCAGAGTACATGCTGTTTTCCCACATTCTTTTCAGGTTACTGTAGCTGCTGCTTTTGAGTTTTAGTCATGCAATTTTAGGTGCGCTGTTCCAATTTATTCAGCCCTTCTGCATGAGCGTGTGTAGTTGGGTTGTCAAAATAATGCATTAATTTGGATTAATAATTACAACAAAGTGTTTAAAAAACCACCTACCTGTACATCACATCCACTTGGTTAGCTGTGCATGAAGTAGTGGCCAATGTAGCTCCGCGTTGTTCAGAGGGTGCGTCAAACATGTTGTGTTGTTTTCATCTGTTCCTAATGTAAATGGTTGAAGTTACTTCAAGGTATATAGTAGAGATGTTCAGTATCACTTTCTTTCAGTACGAGTACTTACTCTTGAGCACTCACCGATACTGCCAGTACTTTTGATGTACAATCTATTTTCAAAGTATGTCCAAACAGAAGGCATTTTAGAAACAGGAGTAGCCATCTTCACATGGTCATGTTTGTCTGAACAGGGTGTGATGCACCTCATGACTGGCTGTAGTGTCACTTTGAGCATCGGTGCCCAGTATCTGAAGCCTTTAACGAGTACTGATACTTTAAAATAAGTACATTATCTGCCCGATAACGATACCTGGTATCGGTATTTTGCCTGTCCCTACTACATAGTCATCAAAAAGGGAAAGCAAGCAAAAGACTTCATGACAAAATGTTCAGAGAAGTTGCTTCATAAATTGTTTTTGGAATCCATGCCATGGCAGAGTTTACAGTATTCACTTTATTGAAGGTTTGTAAATTACTTCAGTTGGTTAAGGGTTCTTCTCTATTGGCATATTCCTGGTTTATCTGTTAAGTTTGTGGTTGCTAATCAAGGTGTCATCTGAGTTTGCTCATTTTAACTTGACCTGTTATTTTAGCTTCATTCATAAAGATGTGCTTGAAATTTTCAGGATGATCTAGGCTTTGCTTCTACGAAGAATCTAACCAGTAAGAAAGTGTAACAACCTGCTGCGATTTGTTCATGCTGAACACGCATAGCAGCAGCGTATAAAAAGACAAAATTTATGTTCACATGAGCACGTAGGATCTAAATCCCAACTACTTTCACCCATCCACACATAAAGTTACAGATTTCCAAGCTTTCCCATGCTTTTGTGTGGTTGGATGTTAGAGGTAGCCTGAAATCAGAGAGTTGAACTGATGAGTATATTTCTATTTCACTTCATCTTTATTGGGCAATGTAGAAACATCCATCACATAGCTTATATTTTTCATGTATCTACTGCATGAAGAAGTTGTCTAATTTCTCAGACAATTTGCATCTTTTCTGTTTAAGGTTTGCATGATCACAGAATTTGCCAGCATGCAGGTTTCATGATAGAACACTGGCAATTCCACATTTCACACCTGCCTTTTGCACCACTGACTACTCTTTCTTATGGAGCACAAAAGCTGCTAGTTTTACCTACACGCTGCATCAGTTCATACATAAATTATATAGTAGTTCTGTTTAATTTATAATGCCCTCTGCTATATGCTGCAGTTTAGAAGAAGCACAGGCAGTTTAGACTGGCTCAAAATGGACCAATTTAAAGAAATAATTCTAGTTACATATTTTTGGAGAAGACTTGAATACTGAATAGATCATCTTGAAAGGCAGATGCATCGCTCTATGTAAATGTATCTCTTCATATAGACAGGTCTTGCAGGGAAGCCATTTATATTTCAACTGTTCTCGCCCATGTTTGAGTAAAATCTATGGATTTTTCTTCCTAGGAGCTGTGTTGAGTTTGACTCCAAAGAATACAGAAAGATGCTGCTGCACAGCATATTTATAGGTTTTTGTTTGTTTGTTTTGAACCATCTTGATCATAAAAACTTAGTTTCTTGAAATCTTTTCTGACGAGGAAAGTTGGAGCTTAAATATTTCCCAAACATTTCCCTGTGACATTGTGACCGGATGACTGCCATCAATGTTTGATTCATATTGTCAGACAAAACAATGTACGCTTTAAAAGCGATGCTCACAATATCTCCTTAGTTTTGTTCTTTTTGCTTTGCAGACACCCCATTATTGTACAGTCACCATAAATCTGTTCCTCTTTCTGTGAATGATGCACGTTTGCCTGCAGGATATTAAGAAGATGTCAGAAAATATATAACAGCAGAGAAATTTAATCACATTAGCTGATGTTAAACAAGCCAGAGAAAATATTTTTCCCTCATTCCATCATAATTCTATTTTCTAATAATCCACTTGATGTAACACCTTTGCTGTGCAGACATGAAGAGAGATGCATCCCCCGATCCCCCCTATTTCCAGTCACAGCAGTTCCAGTAACAGAGGAGCTCTGTGTTTAATCACTTGGCCTCTGGCATTATAAAGCAAAGGGACTCGTCACCTGCTCTGCACACAGATCTTTGTTCATTCATCTCAACAGAAGGTCAAAAGAGAGGAAAAGGTATTGCTCGCCGCTTCCTGGAGCCACGCTGTTCACCCCACCCTATTTAGAGCCTTTCACAGGCACCACGTGTTGCATTTAACCATTAAATGAATCATTACCATGTTAGGTTGGTGGAGTCTGTCTAATTAATGCAAACTGATGACCGCTGCAAAGAAGCTGCCGCCTTTTACTGTAGCAGGTTTGGGAAGCGTCGTAATGGATTGCTTTGCAGACATCCCAAAAGGCCTGGATCATGGAACATTGCGCCTTTATGCGATAAACAGAATCACTCAAGTTTAGAAGCACAAAACAGCTGACAATTCATATGAGGTTTTCACGTGTTTTCTATCAATCCACATTTTACACATTATTGATGGACTTTTAAAGCACCTTGTGTCTCATTTAGCATTGTTTAATAACAGATTAATGGTTAGGGTTTAGGTTGAAGTAGAAGGCAGGGTGTCTTCTATGTTTCACCTTTTTCAGAAAATTCCACACAACGTGCAAAATACAGATGACAGTGAGGTACACTCATAAGCCATATTATCCAGACAGGCATTTGGTATTACTGGTTTTCTTTCATTCTTGGTGTGATCAGTCCAAGAAGGTGCTGGAAACATTCCTCAGAGATTTAGCTCATATTAACATGACAGCATCACACAGTTGCTGCACATCCATGAAGAGATTCTCCCGTTCCACCACATCCCAAAGGTGGAATATTGCATTGAGATGTGGTGGCTGTGGAGGCCGTTGGTGTCCAGTGAACTCATTGTCATGTTAGAGAGGATCTGAGCTTTGTGACATGGAGCATCATCCTGCTGGGAGCATCATCTCCAACCAGTCTGCCCATTCTCCTCTGACATCAGCAAGACAGCCAGACAGACAGCCGCTGCTCACTGGATGTTTTCTTTTCTTCTGGCCATTCTCTGTAAACCCTAGAGATGGTTATATGTGGAAATCTTGGTAGATCAGCAGTTTCTGAAATACTCAGACCAACATCCGTACCATGTTCAGAGTCACTTATGTCTTCTTTCATCCTCATTCTGGTGATCAGTTTAAACTTCAGTAAGTAATCTTAATCATGTCTACCTGAATAAACCTGAAATGCTGCCATGTGATTGGCTGATTAGATATATTAGAAAAAACACCACACAGGTTTACCTGATATGGTAATGACTGGTGGACGCATCAGTCATTTGTTTAGTCTTCGAAGGGAAGACAAGTAAGTTACCATGTGTACAGCTAAAACAGATGGAGACTAAAGATGAGAGAGGGATGAGCAGAAGAAGCTTGAGGCAAGGCCGAGGCAGAGGTTGCGATGGAGGAAGATCTGGGGGAGAAAGTATTGATTGTACATGGAGAGAAATACAGTCAATAAATATTTCCATTAGTCTACGGTATTGATCTCATGTTGTTTTCTCTCTGCCGTGCTGAAAGGATTTTAGGTTGTAAGCAGTGATGTTCAGTCATTCCAGCAGAATAGATCATGTGACTAATGTGTACAAAAGATCCTGAACATTTTTCAACTTGGATGTGCAGTTGTGGTAATGTTGTTTTTACAAAATGGCCTCAGTTTCCAATACCATGTTTGATAAAATCAAGAAACCTCAGTAGTCAGGGCAGACTCACCAAGCCATTGTCTTTTTTAGTGAGAAGCTGTAATGGCAAAATTAGCTCTGTCTTTCCAAAGTAGAAAGTCCTTTAAAAGATGGATCATGGCGATAATAGCAAATATTGATACTTATTCAATTTCTGACGTTTCCTAAATAATTAAAATCTGTCTTTTGCAGTTTAACAAACCAATGCCACTGACATGAAAAACTGCTAAATGC
>JAVQJG010111672.1:0-15194 GCA_036024015.1 Craterocephalus amniculus | reverse complement strand
GCAATTTTTGCAGCAAGACTTCGGCTTAGACTCATTTTGTATCTGTGCAGATAGGGAGTGAAAAGGGGGTTGCTGGTTGTTTTATTCAAAGATTCATAACCTTGCTGAACTACTTTATCTGATCCTTTGCATGATGGCAATGTAGTTGGGAGCTGTGGGTGACTTAAAAATAGGCTTATGATACATTTTGTAAACAATCTGACTACGTGCTTTGCACTGGAGGATGAGATGGAGGATGGAAAGAGAGAACAAGGATGCTGAAAAGGCATGAGCACAACTGCCAATTCAGTGATTATTACAGTCGAAGGAGAAAAAGATGAAAATCGACTGACAAAAAAAAGACAAAACCAGGTTGAGTGATGTGCCTGACCGGGGTAGGCAGCTGACTGTATCTCTCCTGACTATCTGAATCTGCCACCAATCTTACTCCTCAAATTCAGCTCTCCTGAATCCAAGAAGACGAAAAGCTCCCCTCATTCAATCTTATCCACAGGCAAAGACATCACTCACTCAGTCATATTTGAATTAGCTGTCTAGACATACAGTTTGCCAGAGAACTACTCTGCTTTGTCGATGAGGGTATCCGCACAGCTCTCATCCTCTATCAGAAACGATAAAGTCCCAGAAACGATTCCAAGGCTAGAAATAAATGTGGGTGTAAATTGATTGTATCTAAAGGGATTTCCTGGTAGTGGGTGGCAGAAGCGAGGTACACCCGGCTTCTCTGGGGGGAGAATGGCATCTGGAAGATGTTATGTCATGTTAACGTGAGGTTTGACAAAGCAGCACCCATAATGTCAAGGGATAAGGTTTATCCAGTTATGTACTCCAGTTACTCAGAGTATTTGTCATGTTTTAAATGTTATACTGCAGGGAGCTTATCCTCTTCACTGTTGCCCATCACTCTATGTTTGGTACTTGACTTGAAATTGATATGAGGATCTGATGTAATCAGCTGATTTATTTGGCTTTAAGAAATGTTTCTAAACATATCAGATGATGAACCCTTTGACACAAGGTGTCACATTTGTAACAAACCACTTCTGGTCTTTGTTTTATTTATGTCTTTTGAAACAATTTATTTTATTCATTTATTTATTTTCTTTTATCATTTATGCTTAATTATTGTCTATTTATTAAATATTTAAGTATAGTTTTATTATTTTTTTTTCCTCTGTTTTTCTATAACTGAATAAATCAGGGCATTAAGGGATTAAAATTTAACTTGATTGTCTTTTGGTTGAAACATATTAGGATGGGATGTTGAATGGATTTAGTACTATTGAATTCATATTTCACTTTGATCTATTAATGGATTGAAGTGTTTTTTTATTTCTATTGGAAATTACAATGATGAATTACAAAATTGGACTTCTTTTGATATTAAAATTAAACTTCACTGTTCACATAAAATTTTAACTGAATCTAAATTACTATTTCTTATATCTAATAATTCTGTGCTTATTGATTTTTAAAAATATGCTTTGAATATTTATAGTTTACTGACATACAGCTCAGAGTTTTGATGCAAAGTCCAAGGATCAGAAATATCTCGATTCATGCGTAAATGCATCGGTATAAAATTTATTCTGCCACTAAAAATGGGACTTTTAATATTATAAGGTATTACTTTGGTACTTTAATTAACTGTATTGTATGAAAGAGGATACCCAGGCAAAAGATTCACAAGAGACTGGATGCTTAGTCATCATACAGTTTTAGCATGTCGGCAGGGATTTTGGCCTTTCATTCACAGGTAAGCAAATTTTTTATAAGGCATGACTCATGATATACACAACTTTAAATCTAACTGTTTTTTTTTCCCAATTTCACTTCATAAGTGGGTAGATGTAGAATAGTAAAACAGAATTTTTTAGTGACTACAAATCATCTAAAGTCTAATTGTAAATTAACTTTTTATTTTAGCACCAGTAAGAAGTTGCTGACCAACAGTTTAATAGTCAGGGGGTTGATTTAATTTGATTTAATTGTGTCCCTGAAATTAATATGCTCAGTGTGCTCACATTATAAAAAAAACTGGTATCAGTGATCCATCATCTCTTATTCCCTCTCGGTGTTGATCGCTCACCTAAATGCTTGACTTTTACCACAGTGGCAACTCAATCCCTCCTCTCTGATCACTGTTATCTCTGCACTCATCTAGTTTGCTTTTTCACCTCCCTTGCCAGGACTCTCGGCCAGGTTTTTGCCCCCCCCCCCTGTGTGTTTGGGTATATTTGTACACATTTGTGAGTGTGAATCCATGCGCCTAAATGTGCACGCATGTTAGCGTGTGTCTACGGCAGTCAATTAAACAAACAGACACTGTCCTTGGATAAGCTTTCTGTGTCTCTCAAGCACCTAGCTTCGATTGAGGGAACACTACAGTTCTGTGTGTTTAATTCCCAGCTGTATAACCAGCTCCATCATACATGCTGCGCACAGAAAGGGAGGGAAACCGAAAGGGGCGATCAGGGAAGGGTGTAAAAGAAAAGAGACAGAGGGAAATAGAGGTTGGAGGGAGAAAGAGACAACATGAGATAGAAACGGACCTAGAAAAGGGGGGAGAGGAAAAAGAAGAGATAAAGGGTGACGGGAATGAAGTCTCCCACACAACAGTGCCATCTAGTGGGATCCCTTTTCATCCATCCATTCATCTCTTGTTTTTTTTCTTTTATTCCTTCCTTCTCCCTGCCACAGATCTCTCTATACCTTATGACTCACACTAACATGTTTTCCCTAGATGTGCAGGGTTACAAATCCTAAACACCTACATGTGTGCTACAGCTATTAATATGCATGCAGGGCGGCTCTTTGCACTGATTCGGTATGCTAAAACAGAAATGACTTGTAATCTTTCCAGAGTTCAGCACACCAAGTGAAGAAGTTGTTAGCAAGGGTAAAAAACACTAGTTTGTCCCCACCGCCTCTTACCTTTGTTTACCAACTCCCCTCACGTTGTTTTTCCCCCATTGTTCGAAGCTTCTTCTCACCCCGTTACCATAACCTCACTCTCCATCTTTTTTTTTCCCACACAGTAAACAGCAATGATGGATTACTAATTGTCCTGCTCTGGATGCAGTGGGGGGGAAGACAGCTGCAGGTGGATGAACGGGGATGTTGTGGCGGTCGCTGATGAATGAAAAAAAGGTTTATTTTAGAAATGTAAAAAAATTCGGAGATCCTCACTGGCTGTTGGGTCATAATCTTTATGCTGTGGAAACTGAAGTGATGATATACTATATGACAGTACATTTTGACCTTCACACGATCGCATCCTTGACTGAGCATTTTCACTTTGATACTCTTACTCATTAGCTTTGCTTTGATAGGTGTAATTAGGCCCTTGGGGGATCTGCTGCAATCTTCAAGCAATAAACTCCTGTCCTGCTATACAAGAGTGAAAGTAAAGCATGGATTTTGTGCAAAGGTGGTTTTCTCGAGTGCTCGTTCTTCTAAAATGTGAAAAGGACTTAAATAAAAAACAGCTCTCGTGGCCTCTCCTGCTGGAGGAAACTGTGGATATGGTTGAGTCAGAGACCAAACAGAATATAAAAAGAAATCAAATAATGGAGGTTTTAGCCTGATAATCAGTTGCATAGACTTCCCGTGGAGCTGTCAGTGGATTTTTTCTTAAATTTTTTTACACTGGCTTTCTTAAAAGAAACTGAGAAAGTTATAAACCATTCACAAACCTGTGTTTTTTCTTGTTAGCTAGAAAACCACAACCAGCAGAAGGCTAGCAGAAAAGGGCTGCTCTCATTGAAGATGAGATCAACCGGTTTGAGAGTGAAAGGAACTGGCATCTCCTTTGTTTTTGTACTATGAAGTTACAGAGCTCTGCGAGGAAATAAAGCTGTTTTTGTTGCCTTTAGACAATGTCATACACCTATTTCCCCCTGCTTTTAGCTTTTATGCTAGGCTACATGTATCTGCTAGCATGCTTTGTCATGATACTGAAAGGATTGTGGATATAACTGTCCCAAGAGGTTGAACCATTTATTTAATTAAGTTTAATATCTCTTCTCTCTTTCTCTCTTTGTAAAAAGCAGACTGATGGTCTGCCTGCTGTGTTGTTCTGAGCAAATTTGTTTTGCCAACGAAGAGATTTACTCAAGTCCCTCTTTATAATATGAATTGTTCTTATTCATTTTTTATTTTTATTTTGAATGATTGTTTATTACTAAATAACACCTTAATGCTGGACCTGACGAAAATGGACAGAAAGATAAAACGAGAACTGAAAAGAAATCTAAAGAAGGAGATGCTACAGGTGAAAATGTTCAAGTGCTTAAATGGGCAGGTAGCATGGCATAGACTTTGAAAGACGTTCCTTTTGGTCTAATTGATTACTTTTGATGGCCCTATATAAGGAACCATTCTTTATATTTCATAGTCTTGAATAATCTTTTTTGGGAGTTGATGTGCACATTCATGTTTTTCTGTCTCGTTATTTCCTTAAGGGTAAAGTGAACATCAGGGTTGGCTTGTCTTACAGGAGAAGCTTATCATATAAAGTTAGAGTGGAACTTCCTGGTGTAAGGTCAGTTTTGAAGAAGTAGTTACTTGGCCATGTCTTAGGGTGTCTTATCACCTAAAAGGACAATTTATGCTCCCTGACAGACGTAAATGGGGACATCCTTTACAAATGTTTTCATGTGTCACTCTCGTCATACTTCCATGCGTCTTTTGTGTTGCTACGACTGACCTCCACTAGTGGGCTGTGCTGAGTTAATAGTTAACTCTGCAATACAATGTCAGACACCGGTTGGCGGCACAAATGTGCTGTTCTATAGTTGTTTCTAATCACCAACAGACCCTGAACACTTGCAGAGTCTTATTTCATTAGCTTGTGCAACTTCTAATGTTTTCGTTCTCATTTTCATTATTCTTCTACGGTTTTCCTCTTCCCGTTCATCTTCTCTGGTTTGTTTCTGCTCGACTATGCTCAACACTGCCACAGCAGTTTCCAGTGGTATTACTCCGTCTTGTGCGTCGAGTGACAGATGCACAAGCAGCCTGAAAATGCACCAATGACATGTGTAATTGACGCAGAAGACAGACCAATTTGTCTGTGAGTCGGCGTATCCATCATCTGCGTCAAGCATAAACGGGCCTAAAGGATATTTTGGAATTATGTGTTGAAGGCTGAACCTTTTTTAACTGATTTTTACACTTTTTTTACAACTTCCACAACATAGTCAAACCTCACACGTAGCTTTCCGTGAAGCTTTTTGCTCAATTCATGAATGGAAACTGAATTATAGCTCAATCTAGGCAATATCTCTACCGAAACGTCAACATCTTATAAATTTCACATTTATGAACTTTGCTGGGTTAAATAAGACCTTAACAGATTTGAACTCAAAGAATTCCACATATTTCTATAAGAAATGATAATTAAATGGTACCAATTTTAAGCAAAAAAATCTCAAGCTGCATGACTTTTCTGAAAGTAGAAATACTATAAATATTTAGTGTTTGTACAAATATTGTCTTTGCATGCAGCACAGACTTACACAGCGGATGTGCACAAAGAGCACGAACATGGCAGGAATACTGAGAATGCAGTTTTGTGTTTCACTGAATGAGAAAACAATAGAGCTTTCAGTCAGCTTCTTCAATAGCTGCAAGACAGAAAGAGAAAGGAAGTCATTCCAAGAGTCTCAATCCCCTGGAACAATATGACTGACAATTATTTTTTGACATGGTCGCAAACAGGAGCCTTTCTGTGCAGTTTTCATGCTCTCCCTGTGTATGTGTGGGTTCTCTACAGGAACTTCGGCTTCCTCCCACTGTCCTAAGATATGCTTATTAGGTTTACTATAGGCTAATTAGGTTACTATAGAACAGTTTTTAATTATTGAATGAAAGAGAAAAAATACTACATTATTTTCATTATTTCAAATCAGGGGCTCCATAAAGTATTCTTATTTTTCAATTAAATTTCATTTTGAGATACTGTTTGAACTTAGCTGTAACTTTTTAAAATGGGAAAAATTTAAAGCCTCATATTAAATAACCTTTTATTATGCTCATTTATAGGTTCATAAGTATTCAACTCTGACCCTTCTGAGATCCTATTTTTTTTATTTTTTTATTTTTTTAAGATGGCTGCGACAACATTTTAAAAAATACACTACACCTACAGATAAATACATCTTTAGAAAAAAACCTTTAATGAAACATAAAACCACAATATAATTATGAATACATTTTCATTTGGGGGAAAGAGAAAATCATGAAATATTAAGTTTAGCCATGATGCATATAATTACAGCGTCCTTCGTCTAAAAATATTTCGTTTTAGGTCTTGTCTCTTTAAGACCTGCCTCCGCAAAGGTCCTGCCTATTCCAACTTGTCAGCTGAGTGGTTAAAAAAAAAGAGTGAAATTATCTCCTTATCTTTGTTTGAGGCATGTCAAACCGTGAAAGATTACACTAATGTGTTTCATGACAATGTTATTTAATCCAAGAAGAAAGACGCAGACTACAAATAAGGCTGGCCTTTAAATGTTGGTGACTTAACTTTAATTAAGTTTTTTAAATCAAGACCTTTTCATCCATGGAGCAAGTGGAAATCTAAAGTTAAATCTCGGCAGCCGTCTCACTTTTTCTTTCGCAGATGTAGTTATAATTCATACCATAGTTAAAGCTGTCAGGGTTGAAGTCCCTAAACTTTTTTTTATTTTGGTGTATGAGGATGTGTTTATGAATTCATGCAGGTTAACTATCTTTTAAAGCTCTCAAGACAACATGCATTTTACTGCTCCAGCACCATTTGTGATGTTAGCTATACAGATTGTTGTACAGTACAGCCGTAAAATCCATAAAATCTTAATGTCACACTAAAACTGAGCTTGAGTCAGCACACAATCACTCACACACATCTCTTTATCTCCTCCTGTTTCTAGCTTCCTTCCTCCTTTAATCTGAGTGGTCACACCACCCATCAGTTATGCATTAGCCAATGGAGATATTATCTGTGGGGCTTTCGCTCCTGGTGCAGGGTAAAAACAGTTGATTGCCTTAATGAATCATATATGCATTATTGATATGCTCTAATTTTGCCCAGCTTCTATAAATATATATTTACATAACGTGTCACTATGTCTAATCGTCACCGGCTGGCTTTGTGTCCCCAAGCTTCTGGCAGGGACGACGGCCCAGGAGTTGTGCCAAGTTTGTTTATATGCAGGTTTTGCAGATTGGATTATGAGGCAGGGAGCGTGTTTGCATGCAATCTGAAAATCAGGTCAGCTGACACTATCGCTCTTTAAAAACCAAATTCTCTCAAATACAAATATTTCCAGCAGTCTCAAGAACATGACCTCCTACTTTCCCTCAGTTCAAGCGAGACATGGATTAATGGAGGATTGATTGATTGTGAGGCTGATTTATTTTGCCTGCTAAGAACAGCCTCTCTCTTCTTCTGACAGTTATTGAGCAGCTCTACCGCTCAGCAAATGTCATTCATAATTAAAACATACAAAAAAGGTGGATTCAGCTACAGGAGTTAAGGCTGCAGCCCAGCAGGCCAGATCTTCATGACTTCTTTGCAGCTATAGGACTGATTTAATCTATCATCATCATGTCCTCTGAAGAAATGAAAAAAAACAATCCATTGAGTTGAGATGTTTGAATAATTTAAGTCTACAAATGCAAAGTCTGGCAACTTCCATCTATTTATTTAAAGGTGAATGAGAAAACCAGGTAAGATTAACATTTGATGCATTGGTTATATTGCATATGCAGCAAGTACGAGTTCTTAGAATCCACATAAAAGTACGAAATGATGCAGGCACACATCCAAAGACTAACATCTTAATATGTGCTGCGTTAAGCGGATAACATTCCTTACTCTAATTATCATTCTTGCAAACTACATCTGTTTGAATATGCGAATGCATTTTAATGTGCCTTTGCATGACACTGGCTGCTGGTAAGAATGCAAATTTGTGTTATGCAATGCAGTCACCAGAGTAAAACATTGCCATTTTGCTTTTCCTCAGATTACAGATATGTATAATGTAATTTCGGTTAACACTCTCTGCAGCCATGCACAAGTAAGTGCCTTATCAAACAGCATATAAGCCCATATACGAAGGCTGGAGGGGCAATGGAAAAATGACCTTATCACAAAGAATATGACTTGCATTGTACTCACCAGCAAGTACATCACTCTGTTTGTGGGAGTCGTGGCACATAGATGCAAGTCATTTCCACTATTGAAACCTTCCTATGTGGCATAAGTAACTGCAGGCAGACAGAAATAATCATGTTCAAAGAATATGTAACCTTTTTAGTGGTTGTGAGAGCAGCAGCATGTAAAGGGTATAACGGGTTTCAATGACAATAACAATCACAGCTTACAAAGAAGGGTCAGGTTGTAAAGTTATTGTGTTTTAACTCAAACCATAATGGATTCCTGATTTTATCAAGGTACAATGTTTTTGTCTAAACCCTAGTAGGAAGTGAATAAACTGGAAGAATATTTTGTTGGGCTCAATCTTGTATCTTACAAAGGTCAGACTCCTCTCATTCTTCTTTCTTTCATTTAACAAGCCTACATAAAAAAGACTTGACAATGATTCCTGATGTGGAAACAGGGCACTGCTATACAAATTTAACTGTGGTGCATTTAAGGCATTAACAAGGTGTGACCTGTTTCAGTTGGGGGAAATGTTGGAATTAAAATATATGCATATAGTAAGGCTCTTGGGACTAAGTTTCCAATACAAAGTCTCAGCACTAATTTTGACTTGTAATCTAAAGAGTTTAGACCTTTTCAATTCAGCGATTTAATTTTCTGTAAACCACCTTCTTCTGGAAAACCTCTATTTCACTTCCTTTGACAAAACCAACAATGTCTTCCGTTGAGAAATGGGCTTTTTACACACACAAATACAAACTAAAGGATTGTCCTTAAAACCATTGCTCTGTTGTGGCAAGAGAAAAATAGGACTTATTTGCACCTTTTCTACATCAGAGCTTATATAATTCTCAAAAGTTCCCTTTTAACAAGTTTCAAAATCCTTTTCAGAGAGAATGAAGCAGTACTTTTTGACCCTGGGAGATGAGCTTGACTCTCCAATACAGCAACATTTCTTTTTAAAACTCCCGGATAAAGCTTGCCCTTTTTATATCTCCCCTAGTTGACTCTTAAGCAATGACAATACTCGGTTAGACTCAGAAAATGATGGTTACATTCTCTTTACAACCTCACTGTCCCCTCAAGGTGCATTTATCCCTGACATATCATAAGTGTGGGCTTGACTGGACCAAGAATGCCAAGAAATGTACTTTCATTTGGTGTGGTTTGCTTGTATGCTGCACTGTATTCAAACATGGCAGACCACTTGGGCATAGTTCCATAGATACAGATGGAGCCATAGACATATATGTTAACGCTGCATTGACGCTGTCTATTGGAGCTGACATTTCAGCACCGCCACCATCTTGGATGGGTCTCTCTTTATTGCCCAGTGCATTTTTTTCTACTATGACAGGTGTAGAATGGCCGACTAAAACAATCGTAAAACTAAAAATTTTAAAAAGACTTAAAAATTTCCGAAATTTTACCCGATCTTCACATGGTTTGGTATTTTACAAACAACAGAGATGAAGTTAGAATACAGGACACTTTCACATGTGTTTAACTTACTATACTACTTTTATGTTTTAATTATTATTCAAATGCTGTATATTACAATTGCCCTGAAAATAATCTGATAGACATATGGTTTGACATAAGCATAAATCAACTTTGAAATTTAAAAAAGAAATATGTTTGATGGTTCATTTGAATTTATTTTCCCCATTCTCATGTTTCCAGGCTGCACACATTCAAATACACTGCAAGACAGAGCTTCAATATGATGCATTTTGCCAGATCATTTTGTTTTCCTTGTGTCATTCTGAAAGTTGATTCTTCTGGAATTAAACACTTTGTTTCCTAAACCAGTCTACTTCCTGCCTTTCAGTACTGCATTGGCTCCTCATTATATCTGAACCATGCATGACAATTTCTGAATTTTCTGGGAATTGTCTGAACCTGTTACTTGTTTCCTGCAAGACCATTATACTGTCTGGTTAGGTTTAGGAAGGGAAAGTACAGCATAAAGTTAAGTGATGGATAAAACATCTTAGCATATGATGCACACTCTCAAAGAAAAATCACTATTTGATATGAAATTGTTGGTATCCCAAGGTTTAGTAAGGAAAGGAAGGAAAAAACAATCAGCATAAACTTGAGTACTTGTTTATACATCTTAGGTCAGATCACTTTTTAAGTATTTGACAGTGATATTGTCCATGTACCTAAATATAGGCTTGCATTGAAATGCAATGAACATTATTGGATAATATTTTAATCCTGGAAATGGGATGTTCTTCTAATGAAAACTAACATTGCCAAAACCAGACTCTAAATTTATAAATTGAGGGTGACAGTCAGCCATGAACATCTATTGTTTCTGTTTAGCAGCAGTACAAAGTGAAATGAAATGACATGTGAGCAATAATCTGCTTTTATGCACTGATTGGATCACTGTGATGACAAGTCTTGTCAATGACTGTTGCAGCAAACACAAAGCTCTCTGTTTTACAGTTCTCAGATCTTAATAAAGAGGAATAACGAAGAATCCATTGCTGTCAACTGTAATGGCATCACTTCCTGTATATTTGACAGACTGCAGAAGTTCCACATTTAAGGACTTCTAAAGTATAGTAGGTCTTCTTTTGAGGAGGAAGTAAGCTGTAATTGCCGTAATTTCTACGTCAAAGCCTTTTATTTCCCCTTGCAACCCATAAAATTCAACTTGACATTCAGAAACACATCAAGCACCCTTTTAGACCTTCAGTCTCCATCTGCTACCCCTTACTTTGTCTCTCTACTTCAGTTCAATCTTATGTTGTAATGCTGCCTTGTGCACCAAAGAAAAAAAAATATATATATATATATCTGAGAAACACCCCAACACTTTCTCGGCAAGGGTCTGCAAAAAGTAGCCAAAATTTCTCTTTGAGTGCCTTGGTGAGAGAGGTGGAATAGGAAGAAATTTTGGAGGGATGAGGACATATGGGTGTGAATTGTCGTGCTTTCCGCTGCGAGCCGAGTCACAAAGAGGCGAGAGATGAGCGAAAAAGGGATTGCCTATTTCAATGCGGGATAGAAGAACACTGTACTCCACAGATCCTCAGCTTTTCAGTCTTCTCACATGTCACAGATAGACATAGGAACACACACATACAAAGCGCCACTACTTTGGTTGACTCCTGCGGGTCAAACAATGTCTCAATGCCTTAATCATCTTGACAGGGGATTGATGCATAGTGAAAGGAAGGGAGAAAAAAAAACAGAGTGCACCGCTGGAGTCAGAGGTGCAGCTGTTGAGCCACTACAACTATTTCATTGCAATCTCATTATTGTTCTTTAGTGTTGAGAAGAGACAGCCTCATTATTCTCCTGTGTGTAACCAGAACTCATAAGAGGAGATTTCTTTGTGTTTATGGAGTTGGAATAATGCTTAGGAGCTTCTTGTCCTCACCTTTCACACTTTCTTTTCTCACATCATTCGAGCATTCTGGGGCCTGTTTCACCTGTTGGAATGTCTTCTTCCATTGGAAAGTGATGGGTGAGGGAACAGGAAAGCTGATTATTCAGTGGGGTGGTGGAGATTGAAAATAAGGGGGAAAAGGAAGCAAATCAAGTTAGATTTGTGCAACGTCTGTTTCTGTCTGTTTTCCCAAGTTCTACTTTGACAACTAAGTATAAATTAATAGCTGTATTGCCATTGCAAAGAGCTAAAACCAGTGAACTTCAGCTCATAACACCTTTTTTCAAATTGTTTGTCAAATGTTTTTCATACCATAATCATATAGGCTAATCAAAAGATTTTTGTCTTAAAACTTTTAGGGTTATAACCTTATCCCTGCACTGCCCCCTGTTTAAAGCTTAAAGCCTCATGTGGGTTCAGTTGGTACTTAATTTTCTTGTAATTTTCTTCATAAATAAAAAAAAACATGAAATTTCAAAATATTTCTGTCAGTTACTGTATAATTACTCTGAATATCGTTTAACTTGGAATTTACAATGAAATTTTTCCTAATAGAATTAGGTAATGTCTTTTCTATTTTGTGGATTCTGTGTAAAAACCTTTAGGCTATGCTACTACACCTGATCACATTAAACGGATCAACAACTTATTGTGTTCTGCTCAATGACTCATTTATTCAAATTATGTGTGTTTTAAACAGGGAAGCCTCAAACATTCAGGACCATGGGTCTCTACAACCACTTTTGTCTACCCTGCGATACAAATGTCTTACAATAACAATAACTGGAGCAGTACTACCTAAAATCGTGGGGGCAGTGTTGCGCAGTATATTCCACATGTAACAAGTGAAAGGAAGAAGGCAAAATAAATGACATATGACTGCCATTAACTGTGGTGCCTTTTTATGTCTCGTTTTGAGAATGTTCATAATCTAAATCTCAACAACTGTTGCCATGTTTGCTATTGTCTGTGACCGACATCAGAGCTTGCAAGTAAACTGTGCACTGACTGGATGTATTGCCTAAGGGCTGGGATGTACTTGCTGTTGGCGATGTGTCCGCATCATGGCTGCCACGCGTTCCTAGTGTCTGCTTGGCACGTCTGTCACTTAGGTTGATGCTAAGTAACAAGCTTGACTGCTAGAGATTGACTTGACCACTAAAGGTCCTCACACACCATTTTGGTCAAAAGGCCGCACATACCGCATTCATGTGCACACAAGCGGCATCAACAGCCTCTAACAACGGCAGGAGCTTTTTCCTTTAGTTTCTACAGTAAAAGTAAAATTATCAATCTTCTTCCTCATTTCCAAAGTCCATTTTAAACACATTAGTGGAAATAAGCTGGAAATACAACAGACCAGCAACTTGCACCTTTCAGAGTAAAATGCTGCATACTTTCCCTAGTGGTCCCCTCCAGTATTGATCATTTTGGCTGTTGTGTCTTTGTAGTTTACAGCAAGTGTATATACACAGACGTAGCAGAACGTTGGCGTGCATGCTTGCATACACAGCAAGTATACCCCATCCCTAACAACCAAGCCAATGTAAACGTTGTATGGGACTAGAATGTGACATTTGATTTATAAATATAAAGGGGGAATAAATGGGGCTTAAAGGAACAATACCTGATATTATTTTAATCTTTCTAAGAAAAATGGTTTTCTACGTGGTATAGTATGTGGTAAAAGGGGTAATTTCATTACAATTAATGAGTCATTGATTGCGCATATGTACGAGTTCAGGGCATTTTAGTTTACGAAAGCGGCTAGTTTTTTTAGCATTGGGGTGACACGCTTTCTCTGGCGGGTTAATTTTTGGAACGTCCAGACTCCGGTGAGTCAGTAATAGCGTTACTTAGTGAAGAAAAAGCGTCACACAAAAGCTAAAAAAAATAGCCGCTATCGCTAACTAAGCTAGCCGGACGTGAAATCGGGTATAGTCCCTTTAAGAAGGTACAGAGAAGCGTATGACTTGCCGTATAATGTTAAGTACAGGTTGAAGGGTTTGTAATGAATGAGCTGTGATGCATATAGCTGTAATTATCCAACCCAAAAAATAGAAGAATTTTTACCTTTTTTTGCCTTTATTTGTACAACTGCTATACTTGGACCTAACATATGTGTCACATTTTGGCTTGAGATTTAATTAAATGAATTTCACTCCTCTCACTAACAACTTTGACAATATGACAAAGTGAACAAGAAAAAGCTTCTAAACCACATCAAAATAATTTCTTTGGATTTTTTTGGCTACAATACCGCTTTTTTCCCTGATTAAAGCTCTCAGCTCCATTTCTGCTTCTTTCAAAATAATCTGGTTTTGCATCAAAAGTGATGAAACGTTTTGTCCATCAACAGTTTCCCTCTCGTGTTTGTCCATTTCTACCATCTAGCTCTCGACAATGTTTAAGGTTAATTCTCAGAATTCAAATTTTTCTAAATTTCTAACTTTAAATGCAGAACTTATCTTCAAAATGTATTTATTTTCAATCATGTTGTCAATTCAGATGCACACACACAAAATGATCAACTGTTAACATGTAGATTTCACATGAAAACACTGAGACTTCATCTATGAAATACTGCCTGCACCCATATCAGGCCCGATTTCTGCATCCAGAGCCCATCACATGAGTTAATGTCACACCGTAGTTCCAAGTGTGAACACACAAATGCAGACACCATTAAGTTCCAACCCAACACGTCCAATTACTCGCCTCTAATGGGAGAGACAACTGTAACCTTGGCCCAGGAAAGCCCTTTAAAGTGTGGCAGTGATGACATTTTCATGAGTTTTCCTTTACATATTTTATCATCAAATAGCAACAACTCTAGATAAGTGCCTTCTGGTCACAAGCAGAGAAGTTAAAAGTAAACAGGAGCTGGGTAAAAACTGAAATTATCAAATAATTACTTTTGGAAGGACTGGAGGAGTTAAAGTTCATGTGACTGAGCTTTAACAGGTATGAAAAAGAAATATGTTTAAAAAGCGTGGCTGGAGAAAAGGTTATCAGTGCAGAAGGCAGCAGATGCAGAGCACCACATGCACCAGGATCACGGTGCATCTCATTAAGGGTCTGCTGTAATAACCTACAAAACCCAACAGATGTGTACGCCTATATTTGATCATGCCCGAACCTTTAAAGAACAATTGATGAATAAATTAACTACAATCACAACAGAAACAATACCATAGAATAAATATAAACAGATACAGTAAGACATAAACAGATCCACATAGATGTCCAAAAATGGCAACAAAGACACAGACTGGCTCCGGGTGAAATATAATTACTTGGGAAAGATGCAAAAACAAAAAATAAAGATGACAAAGAAATGCAACACCCAACTTGAGGTGTAAGAGGTCAGGGAAATTTTTGTCTGGAGCTGTCATCATCATTGGTTGGAGAATGGTTTAAGCTCTGTGAACGTCTTGTGGAGACACTCGCAGCACCTTTGTTCCACTTGTTGCTATAAATAGCTCCATGTGACATGCCTGGATGACCGATTCTGCACTGACCAACACTAAAGTGGTTATGTTAAAGAAACAATGGCAGATCTTTTTTTTTTTTTTTTTTTTTTCCAGGTAATTAATATTGGCAAAAAGCAACACATCAGTAATTAGGAAGAAAACA
>JAVQJG010111635.1:0-23960 GCA_036024015.1 Craterocephalus amniculus | reverse complement strand
CAGACTGGCGACCTGTCCAGGGTGTACCCCGCCTCTCGCCCCTTGACAGCTGGGATAGGCTCCAGCATACCCGCGACCCACTTGGATTAAGCGGTTCAGAAAATGGATGGATGGATGGATAATTACCATCAATTCAATTAGTCCTCTGAAGGCACTTTTACAGTCACAGTTCAATTCATTACAATTCATTGTAGTCCAAAAGAAATCCGCTATATGATTCACATTAATTCAAATTATAACAGCTGTGTTAATTTACACCAAATCAGAAAATAATGAGCAATTCACATAAGCCAACAGAGTGCATTGAATCGGGTCTTTGATTCAGTCTTGAATCCTGAGCTGCATGAGGCCAGGAATGACCTCCTGTACCGTTTACTGTTACAGCAGACCTGAAGAAGCCTCTGACTGAACACACTTGGCTTATTTCTCTTATTTCTGATGTTTATGTTGGAGAATTGTCCATTATGTTTGGCAACTTAGACACATTCAGCTCCAAAGTTGTTTGTTTAATTTCTGTAAGTCTGATGCTGCAAAGCTGACTGACCTTTAAATGTGCGTAAACAGTTCAGAGCCATCATAAGCGGAAATGTTGTTTTTCCTTTATACAACTCTGTTGGTGGCAGCTCAGGACAACGGATTTTCTGTTGCTGGCTGCTGGTACTTTTCATCAAGCACATACGTAGCACCCATTTTAAACAAAAATATTATGAAATCTGACCTGAGCAACATTTGAGCTGTATGCTGGTTCATGCAGGTGCCTCCCAGCCCAGAAGTTGATGCTACCTGTGGACATGGTTAAAATAATGCTTGTATTTGCCACAGTGATGTTGTTTAACTAACTAACTGTAGTTTTAAACAATCTTAACAACCTGAAATCCATCCATCTTTTTTTCCTTAAATACTCCTCCTATCATGAACTCAGCTGTGTTACCAACTGTTGAAGTAACAGAACTTTTGTTCACTTCTTCTTAACCTGTCGTTCAGGTCATTAGTTGCTCCTGCCACAACTATTTTTTGGGGATTTGTTGTGGCATGAAATGCATAAATGGATGTGCTTTAAAAAAAAAAAGACATTCAGTTGATAAGACGAAGCGTGATCACTGCCAGGAAATGAAGGTCAAGGTAAATGTTACCTGCTGCCAAATTACAGTTTCTTGTGTAATTTCACCAAATCTTCCCGCATCATAGCTGGCTGGAAAGAAAGACGGGCCGCAGAGATGCAGGACCTCAACCTGCCGTCCAAATGCCGCCTCGAAGCAAAACCAGACCGAACAGGCAGGCTGATCAGTTAAAGGTAGAGCCAATGATGAAAAGCAATAGTCGCAATATTTACTGCATCTGTGCAGCAGCTGGTTGTTTCTTTCCCTTTTCCCCAGACACGAAGCTACCAGGGCGATGTTCTTCATGGACTAACACCCCCGCTGGATGTCTGTACCCCTGCAGGGGTGGCAAAGATGCTGATAAAAGACACCAGTAAACTCAGCTCTAAAGACCTGCTGCAAGGTAGATGCAAGTGTCGAAGCTGAAGCGCCATCAGATTGTTCTTTGTCTCTTAAAATTAGTCACCTTCTTTAAAATGATAAGCCTGCGCCTCTTTGCTTCAGCCTTGTCCAGCGGCAGTACGGCAGCCCTGCAGAGCCGGGAGGCCAAGGAGGCTCTTTTCATCAGAAAGGTCCAGGAGGCTGCGAGAGAGGAACAAGCCAACCATCTGAAATGGTTGGTTTGAATCCGCCAGCTCTAAGTTTTCTTATGGAAATAAAAGAAAACCAACCTAAAAGATAAATTCATGCACATTCCATTAATGTATTTCTATGCTTTTCCCAAGGAAAGTCCGCCTGGGTATGGAGCTTATGCCAAAGCAGAGCGTGATTCAGATAATGGAGGACAGAGAGACGGCTCTGCAGGAATACTTGGTGAGACTGGATTTCTGTTTTTATCTGCATGCCCTGTTAAGGAAATTTGCATCATTGCTATAAATCTGGCTCGGTTTGTTCCAAATTCATGACAACTGGGTGTTTTTCAGTCAAATTCTTGAATTTCATCCATATGTAGTGTATTTTGACTGTGTGAGCTGTTTTTGTTAAATCATGAGTTGGGCTGGGCAACACGGATCAGAGATCATAACATAATATCTGCTGGATAAATAAGGATTTGCCATATAAGGTCCGAACTGCTCCAACGCAGCTGAATCAGATGAATGGCTCGTTCCCGGCTGGGTCTGTGAAGACCTGAATGACATGATGAAGGAGCTTGGGCGTTCATTGGATCATAATTTTTATCTGATAGGCGACAGTCTCTCTCCGAGTAGTTTAATTTGCAGCACTGATACTTTTCCTGAGATCTTCTCCATGACAAACATTCAGGTTGAGTCTGATAGAGCCTGCTCTTGTTTCCTTGCAAAAACCCTCCTTGTTTGTGACGCTTTACCAAAAATGGAGGCAGCTCCCTCAGTTTTTTCCTCGAGACACATCAGCAGTCTTTTTTTTTTCATTGTTTTTTCATGAAGTTATGTTATAGTCTAGGAAAGGAGAAATGTGTGATTTTAATGGAAATCCATGGTACAAATCTTGGAGCTCTTTCCTTCAACCTTTTGAATCCTGAGCCTCTGCTCTTGCATTCCCATAAAAAAAGTTTATACCTCCACTATTATCTATTCTATTAGACTATGTCTATTTGAATATTTTCAAAGTAAAGGGACACCAGTCAGATTTGTTGGGCGTTTAAATATCAGTACACGTGTTACTGGTGAGGAGTAAATGATGGCATACAGGCGGTTCAACTCAAGAGGATGATAATAATTTTCCCCAAAAAAACTGGCATCTGAAAATTGAACTTTAATTATGGTGAATTAAATCTTGATTTTAATTAAAAAGGAACCAACTCTTTTAAAAAGGATCCTAACCTTTTTAAAAAGACATTTATTTTTGTCCCCACCTTCAGAATAAACAAAGAGACCAGCCCCTGATGACCGGAGGGCCCTGGGAGGCTCGTAAACTGGCATAAATACACCCGGATTAAACCTTTAAGAGCTTTAAAAACAAATAAAAGCATTTCAGAAGCACAGCAAGCCAATGCAGATATTTTAGTACTGGTGTAATATGCTTTAGGAGGACTGGAGCAAAACTTCACAATAATATAACAAACCAATAACATCATAGGAGAAACTAAAACTTCATGTTGTTGCTACTAAAGGCTTGGGCGGACGTCTTTTTTTGGCTTCGGATTTGTTTAATGAATCATGTTGTTCATTTAAGGCTTTACCTCATATTAAGGCCTGATAAGACCCACACGACTGAATTTTCCTTGTGTTCTTGCAGTTGAAATGTGGCTGAATGCTTGTGGGAACTCGGCAGACTTCCTCTAATTGCTCACCTCTGACTCCTGAAGGTCTGCACCGATCAAAATATGGCCTTACAACATAAACCTGTCTGAGTTGTGCTGGCTTTATCTGCTCATCTTCTGGCATGTGCACAGAGAAATGAGCGCTCCCTCCTTGCTTTAATGTTTGCTTATTGCAAAATGAAGTCACCGCTTTTCCTGCCGCAGACAGAAGGCTGCTGAGTTGTAATTCAACGTGACATTTACCAGATGTGTTGATAATTAATCACTTCAGGCAAAACTCCCGAGGCATACCGGTGTCATAACCCAATTCAGATGTTCGTATCACTAAATCCACTCTGGGATTTTCACCCTTTTTAAAAAGCAATTTGCGTTTAAGTGATCGATTTTTACCGAGTAGCCGTGGAAATAATGAAGACTCGGCCAGAAACACGAGCAAGCCCTGAAAAGTTTGTTTGAATAGTTGACAGAGCTCTCAGACACTTACCAGCACTTCCTCCCTCATCTCCTCTTTAAATCAGCTGTTTATATTACACACACGCACACAAATAACAAAAAATCTTTGTTTTACAGCCTCATATCACCACAGTTCGGTGTTTTATGGGAACTCTTGTTTTTACGATAGGATGAGTCTGAATCTTGATTGATGATCTTATCTCATCTCCTCTCAGTTTACAGCTTTGGAGGTAATCTCTAGCAGAATCCTTAAATAGTGGACATGAAGTACAGTTTATCTGATAAGGTTTAAAAGCCTTTTTAGTAAGGCCTGTAAAACAATCATAATGTTGGATTGTCCTGTGGAGGAATCCGACTTTTAAGGCTTTTTTAGCTGCTTGAGAAGCGATGGCGCCAAGGCAAGACAAAGCGAATTTATTTGTACAATTTTAAGTGCTTTACATAATACATTCAAATCATTACAGGGAGGTTGAGAAGAAGTCTTTAAAAGGACATTACAACAAACTTGAAATGAAAACAATAAGTTAAATAAAAACAGAAAAAGCTTAAGTAGAGTAGAGCAGATATGCTGCAAATATGAGCTTAATATGAGTAAAATGGGAATATTCAGATGGTAATTAAGTGAAATTATATCCGTGCAGCTGAATAATTACTCTTGCTAAGATTTCCTGAAATAAGAAGAAATATTTAGACTTTAACCAGCTGACATATATCTCTAAGCAAGCTGTGAAACACTCATTTTAAGCCCCTGTTAAGTGAAAAACCTTTAAACTAATCCATCAGTGTTTCTGTTCAGTGTTGATTCTTTCTCACTTTGAGAAAGTATAGTTGTCAAGTATAAAACACTCAGACTAAGTTTTTTTTTGGGGTGATTTAAGTAGGTAAGACTAGGTTAATTTGGCTTTTGCAGGTAGCGTGAAGAACAATACATGAAAAGTACAGTGTGAGGAATTAACTATTGTTTTGATTGAAGGGAGCAGCAAACAGAAAAGTTTTTAACCTGGATTCAAACCACTTCTGAGCTCTGTTTTTTTCTTTTGAGACTATTTCTTTTATTTATATTGTTTTATTTAGTCTATTTAAATAAATATAGTATTTATGTTAATATGTAGTATTTTACTTCCCTTTATCAGTTTAATAGATTTAATATTTTAAAGTGATTTATTTTATACCAGTCTTGATTTTTATTTTTTCCCTGATGTTTCATGTTTTTGTTTTGTAAAAAAAAAGGGGGTTAATAGCGGTTGTAGTTTCAACAGACCTGCTGTTTTTTCTGAGTTTGTTCCGCCTGTTGTTTAGTTCTGATTCTGGGAACTGAAAGCAGACCTGACCCTGATGAGATGATGGATCTGGTTGGTTGATAAAGAACCAGAAGATCCTGACTGTGTTTTGGGTCTAAACCATTCAGTGTTTTGTAAATTTAACAGCAGGATTGGAAGTTGATACTTTGACAAACTGGAAACCAGTGTAAATATCTGAGGACTGGTGTTATATGATCCACTTTCCTGGTCTTAGTGTGGATTCGAGCAGCAGCACTCTTGACTAACTGAAGCTGTCTGATGGATTTTAAAAGACAAGTTCCCTCCCTTTAAATGAATTTTCAAAGCATTTTCCAACTGAACCAGAAATTTCCTCCCAGTTTTCCAGTTGCAAAGAAGTACATTAAGATAAGCTTTCTTTTTCCTTACCTTTTTTAACCATAGTGGTCCAAAAATGGAGCCTTGAGGGGCTCCACATGTCATCCTTGAGTAGATCTATAGTTAAAAATTGATTCTAACTAGTAATAAAAGACAAACAAAACCTCAAATGCAAGTATGACTGTTGGCTAATGGTGTTAATTCAGTATTACATTGTGCACGTGAAATCTGTGGGTACCACAAACCTTAGGCATCATATTCTAACCATTTGTGTTGCAGGTAAGAAGAGGAGACTTGAAGCAGGATGAAGAGTTTTCCTCTGACTGTACCGTGCTTTCCTCCAGACGGGTGCTTCTTGATGCAGGGCAGGTTTGTTGGAACATCTCTAACTTCATTTTGCTTTGCGTGAACATAACTAAACAGCTGCAGGTTAACTTTTGCTCCAGCGTAGGATAATTGACTCGACCGAAGTGTCAAACCTTAAAGTTGGATTTAGCTCAAAGCACTTTTATTATTTGCTCTGTATGTCATCTTTATACTGGTGTTTGAACCCAGCAATGAAAGGTTATTTTGTTGGTATTCCTGCTGGTTTTTGAGCTCTCTATTTCCTAGAAAATGATAAAATTTGTTGGTGACTCATCCTGTGCTGGGGGGCTTTTACCAACTCTGCATCCGATGAGCTGGTTGCTTAAACGGATGAAGCTGTCCAGCAGTAGATCACCCTGTCATGCCTGTTTTTGGAGGAAATACTACAAAAAATATTATAACACTTCTTTCCCCCAATTTAATTAATCCTTTTATCAGTTTTTTAAGTTTTTACTTTATGTAATATAGTTTGTTAAAGTCAGCAGTGAGCATCTATCCACTCTTCTCCAGGCCCCAAAGGGAGCTCCATCCTTCCAGTTTTATACCAGTATTCAGTGGGAGCTGAAGCATAAGGCCATCAGACTCTTCCAGCAAGCAGCTTACAAGGTAAATTTCCATGTCAAAATGTACACGTGTGAGGATGTGCAAAGCTGCACATCATTCTGTTTTCTCATCTTCCTTATGGGAAGCTTGTCGATTTAGTTCAGCCATCTGGAAATCCTGAATAAATCAAAATGCTGTCAGTGTTTCACTAGAGTTGACCTGTTTCCTTTTTACTTTTTCCCTTTTCCCTGAGGCCATCACTCTACCGCTGACTCATTTCAACAGGATAGATCGAAATAAGAAGCTCTGTCGCAAATGGACTGAATGTAAAAGTAAAAGACTTCAAAAGAACATAAAAATACTTGTTCACTAAGAATTAAATCTGCATCATTATTATTATTTATTTGGTTTGAGCTGTGAGCATTTATATAGACAGGTGTGTGCCTTTCCTAACCAATTCCAATTAGCTTAATGAAACACAGCTGGACTTGAAAAGTCAGAATAAATGGACTGCACCTGAGTTTAATATTTTAATGCATTTTCAAAAATGTCATTCTGTGTTTTTCTATCTAGATGTAGTGTTGTGTTTACATTGAGGGAAAAAAATATTAAACAATTTAAAAAACTTTCTATTCATTATTTAAAAGTTATTTTAATTTGTATTTTTGTTATTTATTTCATTTAGAAAATGATTTCAGCAAATTAATAGATTGAAAAATTAAAAGGGGCCGAATACTTTCTGTTCCTACTCGTTGACACAGACAGTTTTACGCCACTATATTCTGTCATGTCATGTTTCTCCTGCAAAATACGAAAAGAAAAATTAATTTGCAGTAAGCACCAGGTCTGAATCTCATGCGGCTCGTTCGGGGCTCATGATGGAGTAAAGAAAAGTCCTAAAATCTTAAAGGCCAAAATATGAGCTAAATTGAATCTGAAATCCTTCCGACACCTGGCCTGATATGACGAGGCTGAGCGGTAACGTGCTGCGCTGCCCTTCGCTCCTCCAGGTCCTTATCCGCTGTCGGATGAAATGGAGACTTGCCTGTTTGAAGAAACTGGCAGACAACATGAAGCCCGCTACCTCAACGCAGAAAGGTTTGATTATCAGGATGTAATCTCATCATGACACATGTTAGATTGAAATGATCCCTGTGTGCATCCAGTTGTAACTAAAACCTTTTCTGAAATCTTTTTTTGGTCATCAGCAGACGAGGAGAATACAAATGGACTGAAAATCTCTCCGGACAAACTCTTTCTACCATCTTTCCCCATTTCCTCAAATGAGGATGACCCTTTAGTGAGTACAGCGCCGCAGTGCCAACACCAAACCCAGAAATAAAGACAAGGCTTGCTCCAACCTCTGCCCTGCACCGAGAAGAGTCGGTCTTCAGCACAGAAAATATTTCCATTTATCTTTATTTCCAGGCTCTCTGTAATTTAATGATGCTGCCTGCGGATGAGGTTGATGTAACCGTGACAACGCAGGTTCCTTTCTTTAAGCTTCAGGTGTGTATTTTGCTGCATTTTCTCCACTTTACCTCGCAGCATCCTTTATTCCGGCGTTTTCCAGCAGAGCAGCTCCCCTCGGCTGACGTTTGCTAAAAGAAAGCCCACACTCCTGTCATGTTTCCAGCCCGCTATACAGACAGACAGCCATATGCACTCACACTCACACCAGCTTAGCATCACCAATTAACTTAACGTGCATCTGTGTGGACAGGAGCGGCTAGAAAAAAAGCCGGACATGGAAGGGAAAAGCACGCACAGTCCATCCAGCTGGCTTTGTCCGCTTTAATGACTCAGGGAAATCAGCATCTGCTTTGTTTTTCTTCTCTTCTCTGTCATGTGACCCTCCCAGACCTTCTTGTTTCTAGGCTTTTATTTTCACCTTCACAAGTTTTAACAGTACAAAATGTCACTTACACATTTGTCCATCAGTATTCACACAGTGTCAGATCCTGGAAAAGAATATCTGCCTCAGCCTGGGGACAGATGTCGCATGTCAGTCAGGTTTTAAGATTTATTCAGCAGTAATATGTCTGAACCAACTGGAAATAAAGCATTTACATTTGAAGAGCACAATGCTGTCGCCAGCCCACCATCATTCTGCATACTACTTTTATTAAATAAAATTAAATTGAAAAACTCCAAAACTTTTTTCCAAAATTAAGAAAGAAAACAATTTTAAAATGAATACATAAATTGATAAATGCATTTTTTTAAACAAAAAAATCTATTTTTTCAACAAAAAAAATAATCTATTTTTTTTAAATAGTAAAATCGGTTATTCTAAAGAAAATGAAGTTTAAAAATGGTTGAACAAAAAATTATTATATGTATGTTAATTGATTTTTCCCCCCCCACTCCTAAATTCCACACTCTTAAATGTGATTGTTGTGATGCTGAATCTTTGACCACCAACTCAATGCAACATGCTTCTTCCTACTGGCCAATATCAGGTTAATGGATTAATCTAAATTAGCTCTGGATGTGGGTGTATGTTTGTCTCTTTTTGTGCGGACTGACCGGTGTGACAGCTTAGCTTCTGTCTTCTTCTGATAGGATAAACTAGGCTGTAGAAGAAAGGATTGATTGAGTCCTGGAGAGTAACCTACTGATTAAACTCGATTTCTCTCCCTGAAAGAAACGGCTAATCTCCAGAGCTGCACCTCGGCAGGCAGCATCCGTCCTGCCACTGTGTTTAAAACCAGCCGATTTCAGCTCCCACAGTGGAGCGCAGGAATCCTCAGCAATCCTTTGTTTTAGCGGTTTTGTTTTACACAAAAGACAAAGCAAAAACAAAAGGTGGAGGGATGGAGGGCAGGGATGAACAAGCGAGAAGCCAGCTGGGAAAATCAGTCCTGCGAGTTATCGGAGTGAAGCTTTGCATTGTGTTGCTTTTGTTCGTTTCTAGTTAATAATCAATGTTCATTATATAATCATCAAAAATGATTTTAGGTAATATGTTAATCTGGATTTTGGTTAATAAAACTGCGTGTGTTGCATAGGTTCCCCTGCACTACAAGCTCATGGGCTACCAGCCTGTTTCCACCCTGGAAGCGTTTAACTCTTACATTCCCACAACTTTGGCGAGGCCCCTTCGCAACGGAGCCCCAGTAAGTGTCACACCTCACCCTGAGCTTCATTAATTCATAACACACCACCTGTATGCAGGCTTCCAACCTGATCTGTCTGCTCATTTCTTGCATTTTTTATCATCTTTCAGGATATTACTGTGCCCCCTGTAGTCGAAGCTCAATTTGTCAGAGCCACGGAGCCCGAAGCAGAGGAAGAGGACGCAGTTGGCCTCTCTTTTAAGGCTCCTGAAGCTCTGCTCCGACCTGTTCCAGCCAACGCACTCCGAATCTTTGTAAGGATTTGATTTAACAATGCTTGGTGCTTCTTCATGGATACTGATATTGTAATATTGTGGCTCAGAATCCAGCACCGGGGCTGCAGACCTACAAACCTGAACCTAAATACCTTGAGACCGATTTGGAGTTTAACCTCTGCCCTATGCCAAGGTAAAACACAACCTCAGACACCTTTAAATCTTGTTGAACTATAAGAAAAATAAATAAATAAGGTTATTGTTGTGCAGGCACACCCTTCCCGAGAGCGACACGTCCAGCTCGAGGACACAAACTCCACACGCTCGGTATCTCCATCACAAGGTCTTTTTCTTTCAGTCCCTCTGGAATGCTTAGCGTCTTTGAAATACTCAACCCTGGTTGTTTCTGATATGAAATTCAAAAAGATTTTTTTGTGGCAGCTATGTGAAAAAATATTTTTGTGTTAAGTGGCCGAGAATAACAGAAAATAGCACCCGTCTTACACCCGTCTTTTCTTTCTTGCAAACAGAAATCGCTCGGCGGAGTCATGAAATGGAAAGATTATGACTCCATGTTCTTGAATGATTTGTCCAACCGCCCAGCTCTCACCGCTCCACGCAGGTAGGTCACAACCTATTTGTTTGTTTGCTTTGGTCCAGGTAAGTGCTGGATTAGCTAAACCCCAACAGATCTGCTTTAAAATGTGAGCTGTGAAGGCTGAAAGGGCTTTTACCTTCCTGCTGATAAAAATGAGTCATGAATGGCCGCTGCAGTTTCCCTCTGTAACGCTGTGTACAGTATTATGTCGTGCTGCTTCCTGTCCCTGATATTTATAGTGAGAATGACTTTATAATGGCAGCAGCTTACCAAAAGATAAATAAAGGACTATATTTCCCACGTTTAACACTCGTATATGAAGTAAAATGTCACGAAGCTCCACTTGAACCCACAGTTCCTTTGTTTATGTTTGTTGAGTGTTTGTTTTTTACTTTGCTGCTCGTTGTTCCAACCAGAGAGGGACATGTTACTGTATGAACAGGTTAAATTAACCTAATGGTGAATTTAAGTGTTTTCATGTTAGTTGTGTAAGGTTGTGTAGATAGAACATAAGGGGAAAAAAGTGTGAGCATCTTTAAGAGAAGAGGGTTTGTGTGTTAACGCAATGCAGAGGAGGAAAGACATCTTCAGTGATCTTAGACAAGGAACTTCTGCTCCCTGTCATTCTGGGAAAGGTTATAAGGGCTTTTCCAAAATATTTGGAGGTCATTAGTTTACAGAGAAAGCATTAACCCTTAAAAGCCCAAGTCAAGAAAAAATGGCGGACACCATGTAATAAACCATGTATTATTCAGCTGTAGTTGGATTTATCTAATTTAAGACCTGATAAGACCCAAATAATCTATAATGCCCTAATACTTATGTCTTTGAATCTGACTCTTATATTCTTTATTTCAGTATCTAGATATTTACCTGATTGGACAGGATATGATCCCATTTATGTCCTCCTTCAGCCAGCATCACTATTTACCAGCTTTAGTATCCATGCCATCGGCTCTTGTTGCAGAAACAGGCCTTCTTGCAGCTGTCTGCTATAAATATGTAATAGAGAAATCCACAAAACTTCTCCACCTGTCAGGTTGCAGGATGTCAGATAGCTGATTTGCAATGAATCCGGGAGAGCTCATTTTACATTCATGGGGTTGGAGGAGATTGGTTGGGACAGCATTTTGCACTTAGAGCAGTTCAGTGTCTTGGATTTAGAGGACCAAAGTTCATGTTATTTTTATTTTATTTAACATTTTTAATCTTGTGTTTTCTTGTATCATATTTGTTTTAACTCATTTAATTTAATTTTGTTTTCAATTAAATTTATTAAATTTATTTTTTTTCCCTATTTTTGTGTGATTTTTTTTATTTGATCTCATTTAGTTTTATTTAGTTTTTTATTTCAATTTATGACATTGTATATTTTTGAATGATTTTATTTATTGTACTTCATCACATTTAATTTAGTTATGTCTGATTTTATTCTTGGGTAATTTTATCTATCTTATTTGATCTAATGGCATTGTATTATTTCATTGAATGTCTTATTTTTGTGTATTTCAATTTCACGTATTTCCTTGGGTTTATTTTTTATTCTATATAATTCATTTTAAGTTTATTTTGTTTCTCATCTTTTACATCTTAAAATCTCATTTTGGTCAAACATATTCCAAAATTCTCAATTCAACTCTTGCATATTTCACCTGGAGGGAAATAGAAACTGATTTCTATGGAATTTTCTCCTTTTTGTGTTCCTGTTGTTTAGCTTTATTCAATGTAAGGTGTGTTGAGTGTGTGTGTTGAATGTAGGCCATACAGTATGGAAGCAGAACTGACTTACACTGAGAAATAATGATTTATTTAGATTTCAGTCTGAAGTACAGTGAACATTTTGATGTAGTGTTAGCAAACACAGCATGCTCCTGTCCTATGCTATTTATGTAAGCCTTCTTCTGCATCCCTTCACATCCTTTCTGACCCTTCTCCTGGTCGCCTTTTATTTAGCTACTAAAGTGAACATTGCAGAGCGAACGAAGCAGCATTCTCGACATCTGGAACTATTTCAAGTCCATTTGATGAGAAAGGAGCATGTGGGTTTGCATCTCATCTACCTCCCATCTCCCCTTACCTTTCTCTCTTCCCTCTGCTTTATTCCTCTTGTTGTGTAATCAGACGCCTGGCGAGGCAAAGGATTCGCTTTATGCCTGTCAGCACTGATCTGCTGGATAACTGTGGAAATATTCGTCTTTATTCATGCGAGGGGAGGGGAGGGGGGTCTCCATCAGCTCTCTGCTAGGGCTTATTAATTTCCTGTCAGCGCCTCACCAGTTAGAGCCACAGAGTCTGTTTTTATCTCAAGAACACAAACGCAGGGAATTGTGTCAAGTGGACACAATGAAAGAGGAAAACAAACCCCAACAAGCCTGACTGAGTAAAAATGGATACGAGGTGATTTCTGGTGTGTGTGTGTTTTCTTCAGATCCATCGACTACAACACTGATATACTTCCAGTCACAGCACCACCTCCTATCGCTGCCCTCGCCAGTGATCCAGCACTAATGGGAGCACAGTAAGCAATCAACACCGTTCACACAATGAGGCTCTTTTTTGGGGGGGGGGGTCTTTGCATCAGCAGCTCCATGTGTTTGCAGGACCACTTGCAGGTGCGAAGGTTCAGAAATCCAGCTGACACCAGAGATGATCAGAGCAGAGTTTCTGTCTGGGAGAGCTTTGGTCTCCAATAGCAACCTCGCCGCAGGCGTAACAGCCAGGTCAGTTTTGAATGGTGTGTGTGTTACCAAGAAAAGATTGTCCATTCATTCAGTCCAGTTTCAGGATGATGGATGCATATTTACAATAAAGGAGGCGCTTCCTATGCAATAAATAGGATGCATGTCTACGTTTACACACACAGAGGGTTTTTTCAAAGCGTCCAAAAATATCCAATGTTTAGGTTTTAGAGGGGAAGGAGTCAGGATTAACCAAACATGAAGTTAATGCATGAGAAAATTCTTGTGAGCAACAGTTTCCTGAGAGCTGGAACACGCTGAGTAAGATGCTGCTTCTCCACTGCTGTCATAACAATGAAACAGATTTCACGAACCTTTGTTTTTATCAAACAGTGATGCTATAAATGACTGACACTGGGGAGCAAATAATTATGTAGCTTCCAAATGAAAGTTATTACATCTGCGGCTGAAATGTCCCTTTATGTCCAATTAATCTAAAATAGAATATGACTGTATCGATTCTGAAAGGGAAATTATATTATAGCTGTGTTATGATGTAAAAATTAAATTAATTTTCTGTGCCTTATTGCAGCAGAGTTGATGCAGTCTCTGTCTGAACTCACCGTGCTGTAAAAGTATGCTCTGCAAGCCGAACAGCAGGCGTTTTTTAATAATGAGAATAATCAAATTATTTAATTTGATTAAATTGCTTAGAAACACAAACTAAATTCTCAGATGAGCTGGTAATTTTCAAACCTTATTTACACTATCCTGTTTAATGGATTGCAGCTTGTTATATTTGCTCTAAAAGTCTTAAGAGTCCAAACTTATAATTCAGTAAAATACAGTTTTCTGTTGGCTAATGAATGGAAAATATTCAAGAAATATATTTAATGGAAAACAAATAAAAAAAATTTCTTCAACATACTTGTTTAAAGAATGAAAGATACTGGAGTGATTTGACTAAGAGTGGGGAGTGGACAGATGTAAAGTTAACAGTTTAGAGTTGGAAAACTGTAGCTTTGAAGGGCTGAAGGTGTGTAATGAACATAGACATTTACTTAAGGGCCATGTAGACCTTCAAGAAATGGAGTCTTGCTGGCTCCATCTATTTTCATTCCTACCTGTGTGCCTTTTTTGTTTGCTGTTTTATTTCTTCTTTTTTTAAATCAATAAATAAAAAATAAGTTGAAAAAATACTATTTCAGCATTTTAATGTTTTCAGCAACTGCTGCCAGACATAAATTTTATCCACACAAATCTCTGACTTTGTTTTACACATGCTTGAACCTTTATATGCTGTGGTGAATCTTTTCTTTTTATTACTTTATTTGAAGTCAATTTTGTAATTATTATGTGTTATTTGTTTGCTTTTTCTCAAAAATTTAAGTTCAATATTTTTGAGTTATTCTTTAAATAAAAGGATAAGGAAGTTTAGTTTTTCATTTTTTTCTTAATTTGTGGCCTTTAGATCCCAAAAAATAATTACAGACTCGGGTCTCTGCATTTGATGGCTTTTTTCTCATTTTAATGAAATTACGTGTGTACAAAGTTAAATACAGATTTGAAATTATTTATTATTTACATAGATTCTCAGACCTGTTCAATTCCAAACATTGCATATTTATGCTGTTAGAGTGTTTTCAACCTTTTTAGAGAAGCATGAGATCTTCCTGTACAACATTGCAGCTTTAATTCCTCTGAGGGTTCATCAATAATCTTGAGCTGCTCTGTCACAGGCACCAGAGAGAGATGGAGGTGACCCACAGGTCTGGGATCAGCCAGATGAAGAAAAGAGTGATGACCAGACTGAAGCAGCTCGGATCACCCTGTTCACCAGGAGCAGTCCCTGAATAGGCAAAACCTCCGTACGAACACACACTGTATATGAAGACTATCACAGGACTCCAGAGACACATTATGCAGCAGCCATCCCACTCACCACATGCAACGCTCTCCTTTTTCTGCTTTATACTTCAGTAAAATAAAACCTGGTTACTTTTCCCGCCCACCTATAAACCTTCTTTCTACCCACTCAAATTTACCAGCAAGCTTTCCTCTTGTGCTCTTAGAAAACCTGGAAATGTGTTATCCCTCCACCCACAGCACAGCTGCAGCATATCCTAGCAAACACGCAGAACTGCACACAGTTAAACGTCATTTTGCCCTACATTGTTATGAAAAACGAAACTCGTTTCTGTTCAGTGACAATAAAGCATGACCGACCCCTTCTTGATTATTTTGCACTTGCGCCGCAAAGTAATTTATGCTCCTGTTTTTGTTCTCACGAGTCTTAATTGAGCTCTGAAGAAGATTCAGCTGGTAATTTGTCCAGCGGCTTGCTGATTTGTAGCTCCGGACCTTGATATTCATATTTATGTGATAGTAATAAAAAAAAGAAAGCAGCTGAAGTGAGGATTTAATTGCAGAAAGAGCTGACGAGCTCACTGAGATGGAGTCCAACCACACATGTCCCCTGTCACCCGTAGAGGGAGCTCCGACTCTGTGAGTTTGATGGCATTTTATTTGTCCTTCACTGAATGTGTGTGCTGTAGACATCTACAGTAACACAGATCTGGCTGCTTGAACTCCCCGTTGCAGACACACACGCAGTCAGAGATATGCAAAGAAGGTCACATTGTTTGGACGTGTGGCTGCACCCTCTCAGGAATACCGAAGCCTTTAGCCATTTGACTCCTCTGTCAGAGCACAGGGAGGTGACAGTAAAGGGTGCTCTTTAAAGGACAGTATTTCTGTCTTCATTGCATCTGCAGAGAAACAAATTGTGTTGGTAGATTTTGTGTAATTAAGTGAAGATCTCAAAGAAAGCAAGGCTGCAGCCATGGTCTGATCCTTTCTTTGACAGCTCACTTTAGTCTGAAGCTTACAGCCCCATGAACACAGCTGTTGTTCATCTTCTCCGCTCCATTTCTGAAAAATAAGGCATCATATGCACCAGCCGGCTGAGTTTGTGCAGAACCCTGTGGCGAAAAAATAGCTTGACACGTCCCCCCCCTCCACAATGACCGAGGCCATCCTCTGAAATTTCCACAAGAGGACAGAGTGAAAGCAAGAGGTCATTTCTGAGAAACTGTGCTCCATTCCATCGACTGCTGTTTACAACCTCGGAACAAACTAATAAGCAGCAGCAGCAGTCGCGTTTTCCAGCTTAGTTTATAGAGCTCAAACTGGTTGTTTTTCTTCTTCTACACACCTTCTATTACACTTATTTTCCAACACTTTCTTTCTGTTTTGGGATGTTTTGCCTCAGAGATGTGGCCTCTTGGAGACGAAACATTCTTTTTCTATCAGAAGTTGAAATAAGCTTTGAATACAGTGTTTGGAAAGACTTTAATAATAAAGAGAGGGTCAAATATGTTGGAACGAAGACTAAAAACCTTCAATAAAATTTTTTATATTATCCTGATATCTCTACATAGCTCTGAGTAAAGCAACATATTCACCTACTATGAGCTTTATTCGAGTCCTGCCAATGTTGAGTCTGCTCTTCTTGTCCTTGATGACAGCGAGGCTTAATGGCAATGGCAGTGGCGAGGCGCCCCGAACCATTTGCTGAGCAAAATCACTGAAAGGCCCATTTAAATTACACCGCGGAGCGCTTCTCCCTCCGTCGAAATTGAGTGCATTTAGGTGGGAGGAACGACCGAGTCGGCGCAACATGGACGTGACTGAAAGCAGGTTTTTAATGGAGGCAGGAGTGAATGCAGGTAAACCGGGTTTAATGAAGTTACTGCTGAATGAACATTGATTTATTTATTTAATTTCCCACACAAACAGTAAAGATTCAGTTTTGTGTGTGTGTGATTGCTGGAATGCAACTGTGACCCCTCCAAGGCAACCAGACCCCACCACAGAGCATAGAACCAGAGCAGTCCAATGGAAGGACAAGGACTCACCCACAGGAGGCAGAGGAAGGCCACCGTCAGAGCCCCCATGAACATGGAGCACAGGCCCCAAGGGGCCAGAAATGATCACTTGCTTCCTCCGTGAGGCACCAACCTCCCGAGCATGAGTGGAGTGCAGGGCTCAGAGCCCCATGAGTTTAAAAGCCACCCAACCCCATGCGAGAAGCCCCACACAACAAACTGGGAAGTGCCTGCTCTGATGCCACCAGTTAAGTCCCCTGGAGACTATTATTCCCAACCCACCCCTTTCCTACCCCCATACAGGCCTCCCAACTCTTAACCCCTTCAAGGCAGGCATGATAATTATGTGTATATGTAATTAAAACAAGTATATATAGCAGGGGTGAGGAAGCTTGGCCCTCATTTTTCAAGTTTTCCATCCATCCAAGCTCCAACATACTTGATTCAAAGGAATGAGCCACTGTGATTGTTAAATCTATTTGATTTGAATCAGGTGTATCGACCATGGTTGCCCACCCTTGATATATAGCCTCGGAGTGTCACTGTGTCTTTAGGATATTTATGCATTAAAAGCATTATTCCAAATCAAAATAGGTCAGAGACCCTGGAAAGAATCTCAGTCGGGATGTGGACTTCAAGAGAATAGTGTTCAAACATTTTCTTTTCTTTTTCAGTCATTCTTATGCAGATCTTTTGCTGCGTTCTGGATCATTGTCCTGTTGCTGTCAGACTCATGAGGCCATTTCAGACTTGCTCTGAAAAGCAATATTGTTGCGTTCTTTGTCTTTTATATCAGACAAACGTTCCACTCTTTTACCTTGTAGCCGTAGCGGACTCTTACATGCTGGCCTCCATGTCCTAAGAATGGCAATATTGCGCCACATCGTTTGCTTGAACGCACATGAAATGCTCCGTTCAAACCGCAACACAAAAACATCCTACCCTGCTTTGACAGTCGACTTATACTGAACATTTCTCTATATCTGAATGTAGACGTGATGAAAAAAAATCTGCAAGGAAGCCATGTCTTTGAAAAGACGACTAAAGAGCACATGGACCTTACTGAAATATTCCGTAACAGAAGTCACATTTGACTCTAGAATACTTTGGTATACAGGGGAGTTCATGGTCAGTAACTGCAACACGAGCATACATCATAAGCCATGCACCACCATGCTTCACAGTTGGTATGATGTGTTTGTGCTTGCATGCTGTTAATCACCAAACAACCACACTTCACTTTGGTTTTTTCATCCAAAATACCTGGTTTGCAGATCAAAGAAGCCACTTGTATACGTGTGATGGAGGCAGGATACATGTCTTGCCTGAAAAATCACAATTATGTGAAGCTGACCCAAACTTGCATTAAAACATTAGAAATTCAAAGGTTTTGTGGTATTGATAGATGGTAAATGGACTGTACTTGTATAGAGCTTTTCTAGTCATGTGACCACTCAAAGCGCTTAACACTACATATCTCATTCACCCATTCATACAGCACCTATTGAAACATACGTGGTGCTTGGAAACAAACCATTCACACACATTCAGGCAAGGTAGGGTTCAGTGTATTGCCCAAGGACACTTCGACATGTAGTGAAGTGGAATCGAACCACCAACCTCCTGTTTAGTAGACGTCTGCTCTATCCACTGAGCTACAGCTGAAAGATTTCTCAGTGACTCAAATTGCTATGTCACCTCCCAGTCATAAAACCTGCAGTGAGTTTTGCCATCATGGAAACATTTGGAGCGAGAATCATAACTCAAACTGCGAGCGTAGCATAGGTTTGAAAGGGCCATTTAGTCTTTCTCATTTTTGCACTGTTATCATGGAGGTGTGACAGTGATTTTTCTGTTCTTTTCAAAAGAAATGACAGGCTTTTCATCGCTTTATAGCTGAGTTTTTTTGTTTTTAAAAAAAATGCCCTTTAGAAAATTATAAGCTGCTCTTAAGTGTTCTTTGTAAAGGTGCTGTTCTATATTTTCTGCACTTAGACTTGAGTTGTTTTGGATAAAAAAGAAAAACATGCATGACTCTTGTTGGCAATTACCTCTTCTTTAAATGTCATTTCCACCCCCCCCCCAAAATTCTTCACCTTCGTTTTTACTTTACCCTAGTATATTTTCATGTAAAACCCTTGAACTTCTTCTGTGGACTTCTTAATGAGGGATAATGGACATTTTGATAAATTTTTGCCATAAAGGCTAATTTAAAGTTGTTCACCTTTGTTCTGTTCACCACTCGTTCTTAATTGTAGGCTTAACAATACCTTCAGACTTGTTTATATTGCTATGCTTTTAAATGTCACTGTGCCTCATCACATGATGTAGCCTATAGTAATGCAGAGTTACTTAAAACACGTCTACAGTATGTGGTGTTGTGAGGTTTTTTTTCACTGTTGCTGATGTCCGATCAGCTTGATGCAAAGTGAACACAAAATATATAAATCACTGATCACAAAACAGATGCTAAGCTGAAAACAGAATGAAATGTCTAAAATTGATTCTAAAATTGTTGTATTACGAGTTGCGTTTATTCACAAGTGTAAAATATTAAAGATAAATGCCAGTCCTCCCAGGTGTGGATGTCCCAACAGGTTCATCTCAAGGTCACACAAACTAGAAAAAACCCAAAAGATACATGTCAGATTCATCAAGCTTGAATTAGCTAAATTAAGGCTGAAACTGGACCTTACAGCAGAATAATGATCCTACAAAATGGTTCTACAAGCTTTCGATTCATGGATTTGTTGGGGGTTTTTTTGCACAATATTTCTGGATTTTTGGCAAAATTTTTGTTTAATAAATGACTGTTTCCCATTTTACTCATCTGCTGTTCAACATCCTTTCAACAATCTTGCGTTGCTCAGTGCATACCTCTACAGCAAATTTAGGCATGGCTTTGTTTGGGAGATTGATATTTTGGTCATTTTCATATAGTCATATTATCTTCACATGAATGCATGATGCATATATTCATGCTGAGAGTAGTTTGAGACTCATGTCATGCTTATGGAAACAGCAGATAGGCTGTAGTTCGACTCCAAATGCAGTCTTATTGAGGTTAGAGTTAGTTTTGACTATAAACTGTTGTCATGCATGCAATGTCCACGTGCTCAGCTCTTGCAGGGATTGGCCGAGAGGGATGTGGGCTGACACCTTGAGCATGATGCAGCATGATGAATGACATAAAGGACAACTGGAGCTTTATGGATTTGCTTCCCACCGATGGTTGCACGCAAACTTGTCCACCAAGTGGCACTACCATCCCCAGAACTGCTGCGTATTCCATGAGAAGCCTGTGACCCTTTTCTTGGAAAACATAGATAAATAAATAAATACAATCTTTCTTTTTTATCCCCATTTGTCTTTGGCTGGTATAATTCAGTGTTTGACAGACTGGAAGTATAATTCAAATCAGTATCTGAAATGAATTTCAGAAGATGGCCTATCTAGGAATGTGAATTTGGTTTACTAACCATAGGCAGGGAATATGACCGGATACATGAACAGACGTACTTTCATTTAACGTTGTGAGGGTTGTGCAGCGTAGCATTAAATAGGCCACCGACACAAAACGGGGGCCAAATAAATCCCCCTGACATTTCCACAGACGGATACACAAATGTTTATTTTTGACGGGCGAGGAGGGGGAAAATAAATGGCAAATAAAATCTATATTTTTTTTGTCTGGCAGAGTGAAGGAAGGCCCTACCTAAGTTGGAGTTTTTCCTGGCATGTGGATTAAAAAAAAGGGCAAAAAAGAGAATTAGGGACTGACTGGAGAAATGCTGCAGCTTTCAGGCTGTATTACAGGATTTCATACTTAGAAAAATGATTTCTTAGTACTTCTTTCTGTTCAGTTAATATGTCTGAACAGTTATCATTCTGTCCCTCATGGTCAGAGATAAGAAAACGCTCAATAAACCATCTGCACTTCTTCATATCAGCTGTGCATCAACATAGAAGGATTGTCGAGTTATTTTAAAGCTTACTGCGTTTTTTTCTTAAGCTGGAGCTTTACAAGATGTTGGGGTTAAGACCCAAATCACTGCTGCTTGAGGTGTTGTGGCATAGTACCTTGTTAGAGCATTTTCAACTCTCCTCTCATCACATGTGGTATTTTTTGTGAAATGTGTGAGTATGTTGAAAATATTATTTTGCAGACGCTTATTCCGTCCTCCGGCAATTTTCCTCAACTTTCTGTCTTTTACTTGGTGATCATTTCGGCTGTGTGTGAGCGGCATATATTTTTGTAAAAACTCTTGAATTTAGTCACATTTTTATGTGCAGTTTCTTTTTTTGTAATGCTGCTTTATATTCTCTTGTGAAATATTTTGCGTTATCTATTCACAAAAACTGCAATGAAATAATCAGAAATCAATATATTTTCTTTATGCCTTTTCCCATAAATCATTAGAAAAACTTTAGACTTGCTCAAAACTATTGATTTTAACCCTAGATACCAGTTTACATATGTGAATTGCTATCTTATTGGTTACGAAAACACAAAAAGTATATTTTTCCCAAATAAATATGAAGATGCATCGTTAGTGGTGATTAAAGTCTTGCATTTCTCAAAGATTTGCAAGAAATTTGATTAGATTGCTTTGTATTTTTACTCATTGAAAACTTTCAATCATTTCTAGAATTTGAACCCTATAAATAACAATTTTCATGTTAGAAATTACTGCCTTATTGATTTACAAAACAAACTGAATTATTTTCCTTATAATACATATCAGGAGATGGGTATTTGGTGGTGATAGGAGTCTTGGATAGTTTCAAATACTCCGTCTACTAACCAGATCCCAATCCAGTATCTCCCCTTTGGAAAGTGGTAGAACGGGAGATTCTCATAATGGATGTGCTGCAACTGTGTGATGCTGTCGTGTCAATAAAGGGTCAGATCTTTGAGGAATGTTTTCCAACACCTTGTTCAATCTTCAGTATGCCACAAAGAATGAGGGCAGTTTTGGAGGGAAAAGGTGATCCAACCTACAAATGCCTCAGATGGTTGGTGAGTGTGTAATGCTCACAAGAAGGTTCTTGCTTTTAATTTTATGTTCTTTCAGTCAAGTTCAGTTTTTTCCCCCATTTTTTTTAGTTGACCTCTCTTTGAGTCCTCTTGCTTCCTCCAAAAACATGATATTCAAAAACATGATATATGAATTGTGGATCCTAAATTGCCTTTTGGTGGAAAGTCAACCTGTCTCTCCCTGTGACAGCAGGGATTGATTCATCCCCTCAAGCCCTTGAACAGGCTTCATAAAAACTATTACTATTAACACACACTGATGCTTTAATACCATAGAAAACAAAAGAGCTTTGCAGTAGTGTGGTATCATTGCAATGTTCCTGTAATATCCTTAATAATTCTTTTAATTAGGGTTATAAAAGTCTTGAACCTGCCATTCCTGGAATAATACCTGCACCACTGGCTGACTTAATCCTTTCAAAAGGCCAGAAGGACAGAGGAAAGAAATAATTCTCTCACTCTGTGTGAAAGCACTGCTTTCAGAGCCATTGTAGGATAATTAGAAACCCTAAGTGGTCCGAAGATCTTTTGAGTTCTTCCAATTAAAGTCCACCTCCAGTAACTGAAGTCAAAGCCATGCATTGTTCCACACGCGACTTGAATAGTCAGTCCTGTTCTCGGTGACACACAAGAGAGTCGGCATCACTTCGGGGCTCAGAGGGGAAAATCGCTTTAAGCATTTACCGATGTCTGATACCTGTGGGGAGAGCTCCTTTCTATTTAAGACATAAAACAACCTGATAGAGAATCTGAGAAGTGGTTACCAGCTGCTTGTTTACCACTAATTAGCTTAGTAACCGCAGCACAAACATACTGAGGCTCTAAGCTACTTGTCCAATTACCGAGCAAGATGAGTCCATTGTAGCCAGGGCTATTCCCAGTAAGCATCTGCAGCATTACTATTGTTCTAAAGTACATATTCATTTGATTTCCTCATGTGGAATGTAGTTCTGTTAAAATTGGACTTAGAGACCTGGCCAACACAAGAAAATAGGACGGTGTAGTTAACGTTTCAGACATGTTGTTATCTCAGGTTCAATGTCAGGTGCGCAGCACAAAAGCTTGAAATAAACCTGCTTGCCTTGTGATGTTCCTCCAATTAGAGGATTATCAACATCTATTTCAGTCTGTTTATCCTGCCTGGCCCTCTTTTAAATCAATGCATACTATTAGAGATGTATGTAGAAACCTAAATGCTTCAGTGGATAGGTACAATGGCATCACTGGAATCCATTAAAATGTCTCTGTTCATCTTATGGTTTGTTCTTCACAGCTGTTGCAGACATATGGGTACATGTTACTGTATTCTTAGGGGCTATAATATTTAAAACACTTGCTGATAATCACGGATTTGGTCCCTAAATCCCAACCCAACAGAAAACCAGGACCCGAGGGAGCTTTCCTTTTCATACTGCAAACTTTATACATTTACCACAGGCATCCTCAGTCCTGCTCCCCGAGAGCCAGCGTCCCGCAGGTTTTGGAAGTTTTCCTGCTGCAACTCACCTGACTTAAATCAGTGGGGTGATGGGCAGACTTGTCTGAGTCTGAAATATCAAAGACCAGGATTTAGTTTCCCTGATTTAGTATTTTAAAATGTTGCCAGTCAAGCGTTGTTAAAATTCAAAACCTGGTTTGCTTATGAATTAATGAAAAGAGGCCACAACATTTGATTTAAAATTTCAAATTGGCTTAGAATACCTTATTAAACCAATGACACCATGACTGTTATTTAAATACCTCTGCATTCTCTTAATTTATGAAGCTCCATCTACGTAATAACAAGGTTCTGTTTTCATACAAAGTTTATCGATTTACACTACTGATACAAAGACCTAAAACTTGAACCACTATCTTTGTGTTTTTAGATGACATTAGTGAAAAAATCCCACCTCTGCTCATACAAATTGTTTTTAACACATCAACCCCTGTCCGAAGGAGCTTCAACTCTCACCTCCGGGAGAGTTTCAGCCATGTCCCGGGGGAGGCGGGGGACATTGAGTCCGAATGGGCCGTGTTCCGCGCCTCCATTGTTGAGGCGGCCAGCCGGAGTTGTGGCCGTAAGGTCGTTGGTGCCTGTCGTG
>JAVQJG010111629.1:0-15956 GCA_036024015.1 Craterocephalus amniculus | reverse complement strand
TTTGGGTGTCAGTCCTTTAAAGATCCAGTGGTACTCCATCAGGACTCCATCCAGTTACGAGTGTGTTCAGTTTGTCTTTTGAGTTTTGCAAAATGTTTCTGCTTTGAAAATGTGCTTCTGTTTCATGCGGATGATTTGAAACATTTGCTGAAGTTAACTGATGTGCAGCTGCCAATTAAGTAATGAAACTATCAATTTCTTTGCAGATTTACAAACTAAATACTTTAATTATTATATGGAAGAAGCCTTAAACTGCAAAAATGTCTTAAATTAAGGAAGCATATGATTATTCTTTATGTCTGACAAGACCCAGGGCATTTTCACATAACAGCATTTTACTTATATCTCAATATTTTATTGAGACTTGACTGATTTTAAGTAAGCAAATACCTGAAACTACAAATAACTCTTTTTTATTAACTAACAAGGATTACTTCAAATAATTATGAATGAATTCACCTTTAACAAAACAAATGTGCTGTGGGAGGTCACTTTTTTATTCATCTGTGGGAGGCAGTGTTGCTTATCTGAAGCAATGCATGTCCCATTCTATAATAAACACGTCTTTTGACATCTTAAAAGCCTTAGGGAACTTTGCACATATAATTATTTTAACCAAATTATCGAAATGAGCTCATACCTCTGGCTGGAAAAGTTTCCCAATGAAATTCTCAGAATTACTGTATGTGGTAGCTTTTTTGCTCCACCCTTACATGCCTCATCTCAGGAAATGAGTAAAGATGACACTGTTGAAGAGACCACTTAGCTCAGCAAGCAAAAGTTTCATCATGTTCACATTTAATGCACTTTTATGCATGGCTGTTTCAGGTAGTTTCCCATGCTGGTGTACACTAAAGGGGTAATACCCATCCTGGGAGACATAAATATACTGTATCTAAAGCTTAGCTTGCTAATGAATCTGGCTGTGCCCTGCTAAAAGTGATAGAAGATGAAGATTTAGATTAAGTTAAGTCATCTCCATCCTGTCTGTCTGGAATCAGACACATTAATATGTATACACCCTTCATACTGGAGTATTAAAAATAAATCTACTGAGCGAAGATGTTTTATACCACATCCTGACCACTTCGAGTTCACCCTGCCTCTAACAAAAGTTTTTTATTAAGTGAAAACATGGCCGACAAACATGGTGAAAGCTATCCGGTTTTGTTTTTGAAGACAGTGAGTCGGACTTATAATAAGAGAAAAGAGCAGAGCAGAACATTTACAGGATGGGATGAGTGGGCTTTAGTAAATGCAGGAATCATTTTCAGCAGATACCTAAAGGCAGCAGCAGATGAGTGTGTTAAGTGTATGCTGCTGTGGTCCAGGTTTCATTGCAGCTCTGGATCATTTAACTTAAAAGCCACCATAAAGGTGGTTAACAGGTCTGTCTGTGCACTACTAGTTTGGGATCCTGATCTGGCAACCCGTTACAAATGAGATCTGGGGAAAAGAGCATAACCTAGCTTCATAAAAAAATAGAAGTGCACACATGGAAAACTCAGATATCAGAGCTATTGAGTTTTTACTGTTATCTTTGTCATTTAAGCACACACACACACAAGTCAGTGTGTGTTTTACTGCACCACTGTAGACCACTGTTACAGAAAACATCTGTTCTGTAATCACTTGCTGAGTTTTGTTCAAATTCATCACATATTTTCTGCAGAAAATACGATAAAAATACAAGGAAGTGTATCTTTTGCTTATCAAAAGACCACTTTTGAATGTCGGCCAAATTTGGAGTCTTTTTTTAAGCAAGATAAGCTATTTATAAGCCACTTTGTTTATAAGCTGGATACTTTATGTTCACAAGGAAAAAGCAGCTTGATAAGCAGGAGTTGTGTCAAAGAACGGGTTGCACAAAAAAAAAAAAAGAAGTTGCAGCCCTTTGTTCACAGTCATTCACCTTGAACAGCTAAAAATGGCCAACAAAGTTATGTTATCGCTGCTTTGGGAAACTTACTGCTGTTACTGCCTAAACAACAAATGCTACTTACAGAATCTATTATGATGCAGCGGCAATGAAAAGAACAGGGCCTGAAAGATCCAGTAACATTACGTCAGAGCTCAAGCAGCTGCCACTCAATCGCCATTTAATTTCCAGTGTCCCGCAGTGATTAGAGAGTGACTTTACAAATAACAGACAGGTAATGATACCCAAAGATTAAAAAGAAGGACTGAGTCACACAGCTCTATACACAAGATGACGAAACACCTTAAACATGTGCAACTCAGTGAAGAGACACAAGGACTATACTTGTGGTCAGAAGACATCCGGGAACACAGGAAATATCTGCTTTGACATTGAAAAATGACTTGTTGCAGATAAGCAAATGATTAGGCAAAACCTCAGTCTTTATATCTGATCATTTGCATCAGCGCCACATTCCCAGGGGTGCACTCAGATCAGATATGGATCCGTTCATCACCATTCCACCGTCACGCAGGGTGGAAGAAAGAGGAGAGGAGAAAGCAGGCCCGAGTGAGTATCACTGAGTCAGCAGGTGGGAGGCAATCCCCACAAGATTTAACGGGGAGGTCTTTTGTAGTCTGCTAAAGGTTTCAGTCGCTGACCCCCGCTGACTTCGATTCACAGACAAAGAGAAACCATGAGGCTCAGGTTTCAGCCCTGGAGGAGTCCCGAATGTCAAGCGAGCGGCAGGAGGGAAGCCGGACCCCGGGGGAGTCAAGATGTGATATAACAGCAGCAAAGACTGAGAAAATCTCAGAGTGGCACCAGGCTGTTTCAAACTTCATATAACATCACAAGGAAATGAGCCCAGACGTCTCACTCCTGTGAAAGCGTAAACAAAATGAGACTTTCGCTAGTGCCCTTTCACTTGAGCCCAGAATGCTACAAGTGTATCAGAGGACATTTAAAGGTCCTCTTCGGACAATGCCACTTTTCCTTTTAAATAGCATTCAGTGTGATGACTGCTGGATTCATTCACACTTAAAAAACTAGATTAGTCTGTTAAGCTCCCAAAGACAACTCCTAAAACAACCTAAAACAAATGGAAAAGCTCAATTCACTCCAAAGCCACACAAATTATTCCTCACATTGTCAATATGCGGCGGCCGACTCCTGCGCAGTTCCACTCACCTTAAGCTGCTGCTCTTTGAATAGAGTTTCAGCCCTGTTCATTCTGCCTTATCGATAAGTTGTGTCTGACAGGGAAACACACTTACATCCTGCAGCGGAGGGACTCCTACATACAAATGCAGGATAAGTGCCTCAGATCCAGTTCCCAATTCGATCACATGAGAGAAGTGAGACAAGTCAAGGTGTGCTACTGTGGAAAGGTGTAACAATTGTTGCACTGTTTGGCAAAAAGCCGCACAATCAGGCTAACTTCTTTTTTCAGTTTTGCATCCAATCGCTTCCATGCTGTTGTGATGAAACAGCTCATGATATAAACACCTGTGTCTTTGAAAAATGAACTTTGGAGTTGTGGTATCACCTCAGCAGTGGTCAGCCATCCAACACATCTCGCTACTGACTTCCTTCAGCACTTCAAGCAACTCTGACTTCATTTAGAACAGACGTTTAGAATAAAATTACCTACGAACCTTGAATAATTTCAACTTTTCTGACCCTTGTTCCGCTGTGGAAGGGTCACATGTGGCGCTTCCTTTTTCTTTGCCTGAATTTGTATGCCTGGATGGCTACTTAGGAAGAGATTAGTGGTCTTTGCGAGGATGCATGTGATCCATGACCATTTCTCAACTCAGTTTTCTCAGAAGTTGGACAAAACCAGAATATTTACATTTATTACTCAGGGTATGACCTCAGTTCAATTTGATCGATCTCGCTGGATTAAGTGTTGCAAGCCTTTGCTGCATTACTTTAATATTGTTTTTGCAACACTTGATATCTTACTGGTAATATTACAAGGAAAGATAATGATGCTGGAAGCAAACATTCCCAGCCTGTCTTTATGAACACAGTGAATCCTGTAATCAGTCCAATGACGCTGCACGAAAGGCATTCAACATTTTCAAGTCGACTGATTGGTGGCTTACTCACCGAGAGTCACAAAGCGCAAACAATAAAGACCAACCACAATCCTTTCTCTTTATTTATTTAGCATGTTTGTTGTCTGAGCATAAATAGCCTATCTAGTTACAACAGGCCCAATATTTGATTAAATTCCGCCAAAGCCCAAACAGCAAAACCTTCATGCTACAAATTTCAAGAGAGAGTAATGTGAGAGAATATCACAGCATGATCTGTTTGCACTACCTCACCACAGCCGTGTTGCCGAGAAGTTGAGCAACCCTGTTCTAGTTTGACTTCACTTCCTGAAATATCATCTACTTTCCTGTTTGCGGAGAGGAACAACAGGATGAGCATGACAAAATACGCCTCATCATTTTTCTATGCAGCACCATTTGATCTTTAACATTGTGCACTTTTAAAAGAAAAGACTGTCTGATTCATTTAAAGTCCGGAATGCTCAAATGCAGCTTTTTAATTTGTCGGTAGCTTTTTCAATAATAAAAATAACAGGTAGCTGCAACCTTACTTGTTACTATTAAAGATTATTTTAGACTGAGCCACAGCATCTGTCTCTTGCTTGCCATAAAAGTGTGGGTGGTTGTATGTCATGCTGCTTTCTGACTACAACACAATGAGCTTCTAGTGACAAGAGCCACCTGTGGAGTATTTTTTTGTGCTCTGCCTGTCTCTGGATTCCATTTGAGTCCACTGAAGGGAAAAAAGCGAGCATCTGGTTGTAATACATTACTCTCTCTGCTAAAACTCAGTCTGAAAAACTTGCACACAAACTTTTTCCAAACTCAGATACACATGAAAGGCTGTACAGAGAGCACCTCAGGGCTATGTCCGCTCTGCGAGTACCTGGGCAGTAGAGTTCTTCAGCCAGGCATTGCATCAGAAGAGTAAAAATACATTGACAACACTTGGAAAATGTTAAGAATGCAAAGTGCATGAGGCTTTCTTGGTGAACTTTGAGAAAGGTAAATTACTGGAGAACACTGTGCAGAGCACCCCTTCTTTTCTTCCTCCAGTAATTGAACTATATCCAAACACACAGTTTGTGGTTTAGAAAAAAATGGGGGAAATAAAATATAAAATTGAAATGCTGACTTTTATTCTCAACAACAATGAGGTCAGCAAGTGTTCTGCACTGCATCTCCAACCCAATGATTTAATAATCAGGTGAAATTGCCAAATACCTAGATGTTACAGAAAGAAGCTGCAAGAGCCACAGAGGGGTGCAACATGAGTTCATGTCAATATAATCTAACCACTGTTTACATTATATTGGGGGGATGGGGGAGTAGCCAGCTCTACGTGCATATAAACTTGTGCATCTTTGTAATAACACACAAATCATGCAAACCTGAACCCTACCACCAATTACTTCACATTTGCACAAGTCCTGCAACAAGCCAACACATCTGCCAACAAAATAACAACACAGCTCAAGGAATTCCAGTCAGAACTGCTTATTATCAGCTCATAAAAACAGTCTGATGCAGGTTCGTGTTGTTCATTACTGTTTTTTCTCTTTACCTGTTGCCCATCATGAAATTCCCTCGCACTGAAGCAGAGGCAGAGTGGGTGACAAGCGCCACAGGATTGTATTAGGTTTCCTTCAAATAAATTGCAGTGGGATGAAAAGTGACATCACAGCAGAGGTATTTATTGTAATGAGGTCACCAGCTTCTATCTGCTCTCCCATAGCTACCTTCTGGTAGCTTTGTTAGCCACATAAAGCATGAAGAAGCTGTGAAGTCAATATAATTAAGTCAACTCGGTAAATACTAATCTTCCCTGTAGGTGTTTATAATTTAGTTTGCATAGGTTGGGAATAAAATTAAAAGGAAAAAAAATTCTCAGTGTAATTATAAATGCATTTGGAGTCAAATCAATGTAAGTGCAGCTAATGAGATAAGCAGCTTAATCACCTGCACTGCATAGAAATAAAAGAGCAGCGCTTTTGTTTGGTAAACCACTGGGTGCAGATAAAAAAAGAATTTGACCTCATCTCCTGACAACACGTGAAATGTACATATTTACCTGCTTGTTACACATTTCTTACATACTAACACAAAGCACATCACAGCAGCATGACCGTACACGCTGAACTACTTGGCAGCGCTAACGGCAATATTACATTTTAAGGGGGTGTGTGCGCAAAAAAACGTGGTTTGAAAATGCACAAAGGTACCACAAAAAATGGATGGCGAGCTAACGCTAGCGGCGCATTGTCACCCATGCTCCCAACTTGTGACACCGTGACACATCAAGGCAAAAATTCATAAGCTGCGGCGATCCCCGCTTCAAATTAGCCCCCTGTTAAGCTAATGTCAATAAGGCTTAACGTCCGCGAAGCGGTGAACACTAAACGCTGTTTAGCGGCAAAAAACTGGGCCGCTGCGCACAGAAGCGGAAATGTTTTGATACACGAGAACCGTTATTTTTACTCAAACTCTATAACTAATATATATGAAGGGCACAAGTGTAATGAGGCTCACCCATAGCTCCGACCCCCAGCTCATGGTTTCAGTACGATGTCCTCGGAATAATCCACAACTGGAGTGAGGTGTTTTCTACACACAGCAGCAGCAGACGTGATTTTTTTTCGTTTTGTCCTTGATCAATTTGCTCGTCACCAACCCACTGGAAGAAAAAAAAAACACTCCTGTGCTCGTCGATTTTTTTTTTTTTCAGAGCCTCATCGTGTCTGACACAAGATGGCCAGAAGCTGCAGCATAATCTTCTAACAGGATAGTCTCGCTATATGTAGCGCACGCGCACCCACTTCGAGTCGTTGACAGCTGCTTTTTGCGCGTGCAGGGGTGGGAAAAAAAAAAAAAGCTTAGTAGGGGGGTGTCACTGTGGGGCAGTGCAACGAAGCCTCTATCAATGCCTCTGCGCACTCACTATCCGCTGAGCTGGAGAGAGGCCCTGTTTTGAATTGCAGAAGCTTAAATGGAGGAGTGGTGGCGGGAGGTTCACAGAGGTCACCACCCATGGCAGATGTTTTATTGCATACCCCCAGTGGGTTTAATACCAACCCAACTTTCTCATTTTGGCTTTGCATGCCTATCTAGCCTTCAAGCTCTTTACGACAGGGCGATCATGCGTGGCTTTGACAAGACCACATGTACTTAACATTCACCCTTTTGCATGAAGACTTTTTAAAAGTGCAAACTAGCACTTAAAATATTAGGAGATTAAGGGCACCTAAAGCGAAAGTTACCCGAGATAATAGTCCTTCCTTTCAAATCATTTCCTGAAATGTCAGCCTATTCAAACTCATAACAGGTGGCAGTCGTTTGCATACAGTTGCTGATTCTCTGCTGAGATAACTGATCAGACATCTGCAGGAAAATAGTAGGCTACAGAATAAATGCCAGGCTTAAAATGCTCCCCAAGCTTGCATGTACAATTTATTTGAACATTTAAGCTTATTTGTGCTTATTAAACAGTGAACAGTTGATACTAAAACCGGCCACATAGTGCATTGTCTCTTACTGGACCATAAAGGTGTATTTTGTGACAAAATAAAATGACTATGCATTTCAGATTAGCATCATAGATATTTGTGAGTATTGACTCGTTTTAACATTGTAGTTTCCTGAGCCACTTGTTACAGCAAATATGTTATTGCCAGCTGCAAAACGAGTGAATTATCTATATTTAATACAGACAGTCTTAACAATCATAAATTACATGAATTGTTATACTTTTGATTTTAAGATTATGGTTCGTTTAAGGTTAAAAATGCAAGAAATTATTAAATTGGATTGTTTAAGTAGCGATGTGACTTTACAGCTATAACAACACCACCATCTAGTGGTAAAAAACAGAAATACAAGTGTGAAGCAGATGAAATACAAAGATGGTAATTTCTCTGAAAGATGACATCACCATGTTTAGGTTTAACGTAATTAACTTGCAAGGTATATGACTGGACTTTTAAAAGGAATATTAACTTTGTGGGAAAATAACAAGACTTTTTCTTGTTTGTTACGCCCATGTGAGAGAAAGATATTAATTTTACAGTATTTCATAGTAACCACATGGTGAACCATATTCATGGTTAAACTATTTCAATAAAACAAGACATGGTGATTTTATATGGCTTTTTATGAAGATTTAGTTGATGTTATCCAATTAGCCTTCTGTATTATATTATTTTGAACTATTTAAGGTGTCCAGGCAGCACCCCAATGGCTTCCAAATTTTGATGGTAGATTTGACAGCTGCCTTTTAACTCTCAGGCATATTTTCTTTTCTCTTGATCTCTGTTTATCTCCAGTCACTTTAAGAAAAGCGTAATTGACTTTGAACGGGGCTCACTTTACAAAATGCCCTATGCTCTTGTCGCTTCTGTAGTTTATTACAGTTATGAACTATTTGTGGTCTTCAGCACTTTGTAACACCTTTGTCAACTGTTAAGAGTTTATTCTTTCACTTTTTTAGAACTTTTTGTGGTATCTGAGCTCCTGAAAGTTGACTCTTTCCTTTTTTCAATGTTAAGATTGCAGGGGGAAAAATGTGATCTTTTTACTTTTTAGAAATCTGCTTTTCTGCAAACATATAAAATGAATTTTGCAAACCAACATATAGTGTGTATTTATTATTTTGTTGTAATTATAAGACACTTTGATTCTCATCTTATTTTGTCCACATAAATAAAACTTTGATATAATGCTTTATCTGAGTTGAGTGAAGTACTGTTTCATAATATTTCAATAAAGTGTAACATTTTTTGCATCAACCTTGCAACACTAAAGACATGTCTCAACTTGTTGCAGAATTTCAGACGAGATTTGATAGATTTTCACATGTCTGAGTCTGTTACTGTATTTGCATTGACATTTGTCATGAACAAGGCCTTTTATTATTGAGAAACATCCTTCATAAAACTCTTTTGTTGACCAGCAGGGGGTGCACAAGCTCTGTTTGTGCAATTGATTAACTCATCCATGCGCTCGGTAATCCACAGAGCATGGCACTATGTTAGTCCATTAAGTTTTTCACAGAAACAAACTTGTCTGAATTCTTCCTGATTTAATAAAGCACTTCTTTTATCAAAACTATCTTCACACTGGAGATTTATCTCCTTTCTTCTTTACAACAGGATAAACAAATGATAAATTGATAATTTGACCCTTTAATCCACTGATTTGTACTGGTTTGATGAATCTAACAAAACTTTGTGGGTCAAGATTTCATAGAAATTTATATGCCCTGAAAACATTTACTTGTTTTGTGCCTCATACACAAATAGTCACAACAACCATTCCCTGAGTTGCTTTTTATTGACATTCCTCTCAGAATTTCGTGGAATAATCCAAAAGTTTGTTATGTGGTTTCAGAAGTTGTCATGAATTTACAGGCTTTGGTGACCCTAAGCTGCAAAACAAGAACAGAACCAGTCAAAACACAACTTTAAAAAAAAAAAAATGTTTTTGCGAAAGCACCTCCTGGATTCATCTGTTCTTGTACGAGGTTGTCTTTAGAGCACATTAGATAGCACATAAAAGTCTAAGGCACACATCTTTAAAAATAACTATGCCTTTATTTCTTTGGCATAGTTATAGTGACCGAAACACAACACTGAAACTCAATAATTATCTTTTCTGAAGTACAACAACATGGAAACCAACACATTCTTTCTCTGTTTTGGCTTTTATTGTATTTTGTCCATAAATTTAGTCTCTTGTGGCTTTGCAACTTCTGTGGTATTTGTATAAATTCAGATAATTTGGGTTACTGCATTGCTTACAAAGCTCCCAATAACCCTTGAATCTTGTACACGTTTGTGAAATCCTTGAAAAAAAAGGCTTAAATGCAAATGAAAGACTTAGATTTGGCTACAAAGACACAAACATACATACACTAGAATAAACCAACTCTCCCTTTTCTTTATAACACACACCAAAACCCAATATTGCAGAATATATCCACAGATAATACAACTCAGTCTCCCACATGTTTTTCTATTTTTATTCCTGGTATTTTCCATTTCTCCTTCTAAGTATGTTTCACATCCTGCCAGGATACAAAATAAACAATGAATGAGACATCATTATAAACCCAGTGAATGTATGTACTGTGCTTCCCGGAGCTGGACACAGTCACAGCATTCAAGTCAGAATCATGTGATGCTAAATGCATTTTGCTCCTCCCCCACTTCAGAAAATGTTGGTGACAGCTGCTTTCACCTTAAAGAAATACTTGAAATGAATGTTTGAAGATTTTACCCATGAGTCCCGTTTATTGACTTTAGCTCTAATTAAAACACCATCACGCCATACCTGTTCAAAGGCAAACTCTCCCAACTTAATGTTGACTTTGTGTTTATGTAGGAGGATTTTGATCATCCCATAAAAAGTTGTGGACCTCTTCAAAAAGGTTTAAAGCATGCTATAACATATGGCTATACAGTCAACATCTGCAGGAAACTCCTGTGGATCCTTTATCATAAGTTTGCTCTGTGGTGCCGATGGCTGAAAGAAGACTGAAGAAACACACATTACACATTCTACATAAGGATTAAAGACCGACTCGCTGTAATCTTCCAAATCATGTCAAACAGAGCTCTTCAACATGGCTGAAACTTAATTGTCAGGGTTACTGGACAGTGTCAGATTAAAGCCAAGGATTGGATTATCACCACTAATCCAATTACACATGTTTTAATCTGCCTTAAAACTGGTCTTATGCCGAGGATAACAGTGGAGAGAGTATATGCTCATAGACAAATTACAGCACATTTAAACTATTATGTTTAATTCACAAAAATAGTTCTGCGAGACCAATGAAAGTTAATAAAATGATTGAAAGTAAGGATTTAACGACTGAATCATATGCATTTCAGTTCCATTCGAGCTGCGAATAGACATCTAGCTGATGACATCTGACACAGTGGCAGTGAAGCAACCGGAAATGGAAAAAAAGACCACCGATGACGACTTGACTCCACCTCATGATGCCATTTAGCAACAGATGAGCACCGCTGCATGTTCATTTCGTGCAGCAACAATCCGGCGTCGCGATCACCAGGACGCATACCAGGGATATTTTCCAGCCGTGTAATGTTATTCGCGACTGCGGTGCGTCCCTTGTCCTTCGCACCGTAGCTGGCTTGTGTGTGCTAAAGGCTTCCTCATCCGACCCGCGAGTGTTGTTGCTGGCCGCGAGTTTCTCCCCGTGCACCGCTATGGATGTGATGTGGATGGTGCCGCTGCTGCTGATTCCACTCCTGCTGTGGACCAGCAGCACGTTTGTTTTTTATTTCAAAAAGTTCTTCTACGTCGCATGGATGATGCTCTTGGCCATGTTTGGGATTCCCATGTGTATACTGAAAAGCGGAGGCAGAGACATTGAAAATATGAGGTGAGTTTGAAATGTCGCTCGCAGCGTCTGACAGCTAGCCATGGCTAGCATGTTAGCTGAGTTAGCATCAGCAGTTGTTGATATTGAAGGTTCAGAGTGTGCTCGCAGGCTGATTTTAGTTTGGCACACACTCGTGTTGACAACAACGCGCTGTAATTTCAGTGAGAATTCAGTGAGGATTAATATTAAATCATATTTAGAAAAAACAGCAACGATAATATTGCTGCATGCATTTTTAATCATGCATATGCTATATTAGCCCCTTGACACATTTGCACTAGCTGTGAGGTTTTAATGTTAGCTGATGTTGCTAACACAGATTTTTTTTTACGTTCACATGGGTAAATCAATACTAACCTCTGATCATAGTAATTGTCTTATTTGTGTTTCAAAAAGTCTCTGTCCAGTCATTTCTTTCATCTCTCTGCCTATTGATAAAAACGTTGTGTGTTATGCTCTCCAAACTGAAAAATGTGTGCATATAAATTAAATTAAGTTAATTTGGTGTAATATATGTCATATTTTCTTAGTTTTCTGGGGGGAAAACTAAAGGCACACAGCTGTACAGACTAAATGAAAACTCATTTTGAATTGTTTTTTAGTCCTTTTTTTGTTTTTGATAACATACCTGACTTAGTCCTTGAGACTCTAGATTGTACCGATTATTTCAGTGTCTTGCTCTTTTAAATATTTTGTATTTTCTACTTCAGGAAATGTAATTTTATTATACTTGACAGAGTGACCAGGTCAGCGGATGCCTATTCAGGAGGAAATGTGGTACACCATATAGTGTTTGGGTCCAGTGTGCAAAAGTGGGAGCTCTTTGTTGTGGTGGTGAAGTCTTGTCAGTGAGGATGTATTGCTGCACACAAATGACTGCATTCCAGTAATTACCTTGAAGAGGCAGATGCCAGATGACTAGTTTCCTCTGATTAGACTTGGGTTACTGAACAGTTATGAGGCTCATCTCCTCTGTGTAGCCTCACTCGGTCCTGATCTACTGACAGCAGCCCTGTCAGACCTCAGAGCCTCTGTGCTCTAGGAATAACTGTTTCCCAGTCATGTTAGCCATGGTGGTGGTGTCATGTTGCACCGGTGTAGTTCTGTCAGCTCAAAGGTTATCTGGACCTGTTGACTGAGACAAAGTGACTAAATCGTGGTCAGACCTTTAACAGAGAGTGAAAAGACCTCTGTTTTTTTCATGGATGTGTGTTTTACACACTTGCCAGGCCTAGCTGAAAAGGCTCAGTGATTCATCAGGACAGAGGAGTCTGTCACAGGCATTTGCTGTCACACAAAAGCTTGAATTCTGGGGTCGACTGCTGACTTTGCAGCTGACTTAGAGGACTTGTCTGAATCTCTGTAAACTGTTGGGCCACAACCAGTTTATATGTGTTCAGTCAGACAAAAGAATCCATGAAACCCAAGTTAAAATAAAGATTGTGTCCGTATTTCCTGAAACACTCCTGTTAGATTTCAGTTTGTTATCAGTGTTTATGCAAATACACACAGTTGTATGTACCATATGTATGAATGGCTATTGTACTGCCGGGTATTGGTGTGACACATCTGGTTGGATTTCACTGCATTTGCAGGACAGGGGCTGAGTTTCCTTACTCACAATTGCTTCAGCTCAGGTTCTTTACAGTGTAATGGTCTCTTAAATTTGTCGGGACCCATGTTTTTGACCTAAACTTGTTTTTTTCTCACTTGTATCAGGGGATTACAGGCATATTTGCTCTTATTTAAACTGTGGACCTCTAAAGAATGATCCACTGAAGGAGCATTATTTTCTTACCACTATGTAATGCTTAAAAGTTGTACAATTACAGAAGAGAAAAGAGACTCAACCAAAGTACACAGGAAAACGGTGGGATACAGTGCCTGGTACTTTTTGGTGACAGTCTGAAAGATGCATGATGAAGGTTTTGATACCTGAGCGGCCGAAAAATGAGTTAAGATGACACACTTTGTTCAAGTTTGAAGTTTCCTTGTCACCTTCAGATTGATTCCGCTTTGCCTCTTTGCTTGAGAGCCGTCAGTCATATCTCTGTGAAACATCAAGGTAATCTCACAGAGGTTGAACTTGTCCTTCGGTCCACAGTCCATCCATCTTAAGCAACCCCTTTCCTTCCTGTCTATAGTGAGATAATAATTAGCTCCGTCACACAAGGCCTGTGATGCTGGCCCTGAACAGCACAACTTTCTGACCTTTAGTTTGTGAATAAGCTGAACAGGTTTGCAATACTAATTTTTTTTTGTTGATTTAGTAGTTTTTGGGATGACGGCTCAAGTTTATATTTAATCTTTGATTTCTGCGCATATCTAAATGTGATGACAAACTAAAGGTTCAAAAGTTCTCTCAGACTGATGATGAAATGGACCTAAGTATGATAGGCTAATAAACTGCACATGAAATAAGTCAACCAAGGCCATTTAACTCTCTTTTAACTATCTTACTATTGCTGCAACAGGCAGCCGTTGCAACCCAGTGACTTTTTTTTTTTTTTTTTACTCGACTGAGTGTGTTATCAGTTGTGTTGAAAGATACCCAGAAGCTTATATTTTCTGGTTTAAAGGTCAGATATTTCCCTGTGCTCTTGAGGCATTTATAAGGTATTATGTTGAGTCTTTTCTAAACGGTATAATAAACTCTGCGTCATAATTTTGCAACAGTAAGGTAAGTTGGGACTCTTAAATCTAAAGGACCAGCTTGGATTATTGGTAGATAAAAGGCAGACTACATTTAAGATACACTAAAACTATAAACTGTTTTATTTTCTGTGTGTACAAGGTTTTTTTAAATCTGCATAGTAACATTTTAAAGTTTGGTCTGGTGGTGTGGGAAATACTTTGGAGTATTCAGTGGTTTGTACCTGCAGTAGATGACAATCAGCACACACGTACATTTTGGGAAATCAAGGAGGATTGTGAACAGCTATACTTATGAGGTAATTTTAATGCTAAATAAACAGTTTATCAGTGCGGGACTTTTCAGAAGAGCTCATTGTTACCAACTACAGGCAACGTGGAATTCAAAGCTTTAATGGGACTTAGAGCAAATGCAGAATTTTCCACCATGTTGCTTTTATTTACTTGATTTTGATAACCATACCATTACAGATCATGATAATCTAATGTGAAAGAGACATGATGTTAATATTTAGTGAAGTATTTGCTTGAATTTCCAGGCAATGCCGGCTAACATATAGCAGTGAGTAAACCAATCATGTGCCGTAAAACTATAAACTATTGCCTCAACTTGATGTACGTTTAAGCTTTGAGTTAGTTATTTTTGGTTTGGATTAGTCTTAGTAGAAGCTACACTGGCTCATTTGTTTAATTTTCTAACCTTGCAGCCATAAATACTGAACCCCAGCCACTGAACTAAGAGTTCTTTCTTAAGGAGCAACACTAAAATTACTTTCCTATGGCAGTTGGTTCGCGGAGCTGGGTCCAAACAAACTATGTAACTTCTCTGATGGGAAATAGATGGCAGAGAATCTTACTTCCATCTTCAGCCCTGTAGCTACATCTTTAGTGTACAGTCTATGTCAAGAATCTACACATTAATACCCAAACCATGAAACATGATCAGGACAGCAACAGATCAGAGTCAAGCATCTATGTTTAGCTGTGTGCATTGTTACTGTATGTTCCCCGTTATGTGGGTATAGTTGCCACAGTCCTTGAAGGAAAAGGGACTCATTTTGCCGAGTGAGCTGAGCCAGGCTGGGGGAAGTTGTGGTTCAGATGAAGAATGCAGCTGTTGTAGCCATGCATGCCATCTTACTTTTTGTTTCTCTTGCTGCCTGTGAGCTACCTGACTGCCTCTGTGTGAAGCTGCAGGCTGTCTGTTTGTTTTCATTTTGCACCAGGAATCTGACAGGCCCTTGCTTTGTTGCTGCTTGTCCACTATATTATCTGCTCCAAGCGGAGTACACAGTGAACCGAGCCATCTGATCATGATAGGGACTGAAAGGAAAGAGGAAGGGAAGATGACTTCTGGGCTGCTCTGTGGCTTTGTTTGCTTCTTTATGGATAGGTTGTATGAGAGTACAGTTGACAATAAGTCTGGACAGTGGACTGATACTGCAGGTGGACAGGCTCATTTATGTTTTCCCAACATTATACGTGTAAAATATGTTTTCTTGGAAATTATGTTTGGTCTACAGTGTATCTAAAGCCCTCATCAAACATGATATGCACGATGTTGCGCAATGTCTTGTTTGACTTGTAGTAAATTATATGTTTCAATCTAAGAAAGGTTCAGATTCCATGTAGTGTCTATACCATATACTTTAGATAAATGCAAGTTTGCAACCCTATGTTTCCTCGGTAACAGTTTTTAAATGCAAACTGCAGCTGGTGTTGTGAGAAAAGCAGATTAAAATGTAGATTTTTCTGCCTGAGAATGAAGAAGTGGCTCTTTGGTGTTCCCCTGAAAATGCGGGCCCTTTAAATTAGTGCTGTAATAGCATCCTGGATAATGACCAGGAAAAACACAGGTGCATTTATAAGAATAGAAGTTAATAACAGTGCATGGCCCACAATATCATTGGTGAGGCAT